>JAKRYI020000263.1:57500-84240 GCA_022379115.2 Bauhinia variegata | reverse complement strand
ATGGCACAATAAAACCATGTGGAGAAGTTTTAGACCAACGAAGAGAGATTTGGTCTAAGAATGATCCAATTTAACCAAGTTTGTCTATTTTGGTCTTTCTTTGTTTCGACAAGCTTGAAAGTGGACCGAAGCCAAATGTGTTGCAAATATTGATGTAATATGGCACAATAAACCATGTGAGAAGTTTGAGACCAACAAAGAGATTTGGTCCAAGAATGATCCAAGTTAACCAAGTTCGTCCATTTTGGTCTTTCTTTGTTTCGACAAGCTTCAAAGTGGACCGAAGCCAAATGTGTTGCATAGATTGATGTAATATGGCACAATAAACCATGTGGACAAGTTTGAGACCTAACGAAGAGAGATTTGGTCGAAGAATCATCCAACTTAACCAAGTTTGTCCATTTTGGTCTCTCTTCCTTCGACTAGCTTCAAAGTGGACCGAAGCCAAATGTGTTGCAAAGATTGATGTAATATGGCACAATAAACCATATGGAGAAGTTTTGAGACCAACGAAGAGAGATTTCGTCCCAGAATCATCCAACTTAACCAAGTTCGTCTATTTTGGTCTTTCTTTGTTTCGACAAGCTTCAAACTGACCGACGCCAAATGTCTTGCAAAGATTGATGTAATATGACACAATAAACCATGTGGAGAAGTTTGAGACCAACGAAGACAGATTTGGTCAAGAATCATCCAACTTAACCAAGTTCGTCCATTTTGGTCTTTCTTTGTTTCGACAAGCTTCAAAGTGGACCGAAGCCAAATGTGTCTCAAAGATTGATGTAATATGGCACAATCAACCATGTGGAGAAGTTTGAGACCAACGAAGAGAGATTTGGTCCAAGAATCGTCCAACTTAACTAAGTTCGTCCATTTTGGTCTTTCTTTGTTTTGACAAGCTTCAAAGTGGACCGAAGCCAAATGTGTTGCAAGATTGATGTAATATGGCACAATAAACCATGTGGAGAAGTTTGAGACCAACGAAGAGAGATTTGGTCGAAGAATCATCCAACTTAACCAAGTTCGTACATTTTGGTCTTTCTTCCTTTCGACTAGCTTCAAAGTGGACCGAAGCCAAATGTGTTGCAAAGATTGATGTAATATGACAATAAACCATATGGAGAAGTTTGAGACCAACGAAGAGAGATTTGGTCCAAGAATCATCCAACTGAACCAAGTTCGTCCATTTTGGTCTTTCTTTAATTTGACAAGCTTCAAGTGACCGAAGCCAAATGTGTTGCAAAGAATGATGTAATATGACACAATAAACCATGTGGAGAAGTTTGAGACCAACGAAGAGAGATTTGGTCGAAGAATCATCCAACTTAACCAAGTTCGTCCATTTTGGTCTTTCTTTGTTTCGACATGCTTCAAAGTGGACCGAAGCCAAATGTCTTGCAAAGATTGATGTAATATGACACAATAAACCATGTGGAGAAGTTTGAGACCAACGAAGAGAGATTTGGTCCAAGAATCATCCAACTTAACCAAGTTCGTCCATTTTGGTCTTTCTTTGTTTCGACAAGCTTCAAAGTTGGCCGAAGCCAAATGTCAAGCATAGATTGATGTAATATGACACAATAAACCATGTGGAGAAGTTTGAGACCAACGAAGAGAGATTTGGTCCAAGAATCATCCAACTTAACCAAGTTCGTCCATTTTGGTCTCTCTTCCTTTCGACTAGCTTCAAAGTGGACCGAAGCCAAATGTCTTGCAAAGATTGATGTAATATGACACAATAAACCATGTGGAGAAGTTTGAGACCAACGAAGAGAGATTTGGTCCAAGAATCATCCAACTTAACCAAGTTCGTCCATTTTGGTCTTTCTTTGTTTCGACAAGCTTCAAAGTGACCGAAGCCAAATGTCTTGCAAAGATTGATGTAATATGACACAATAAACCATGTGGAGAAGTTTGAGACCAACGAAGAGAGATTTGGTCCAAGAATCATCCAACTTAACCAAGTTCGTCCATTTTGGTCTTTCTTTGTTTCGACAAGCTTCAAAGTGGACCGAAGCCAAATGTGTTGCAAAGATTGATGTAATATGCACAATAAACCATGTGGAGAAGTTTGAGACCAACGAAGAGAGATTTGGTCCAAGAATCATCCAACTTAACCAAGTTCGTCCATTTTGGTCTTTCTTTGTTTCGACAAGCTTCAAAGTTGACCGAAGCCAAATGTCAAGCTTAGATTGATGTAATATGACACAATAAACCATGTGGAGAAGTTTGAGACCAACGAAGAGAGATTTGGTCCAAGAATCATCCAACTTAACCAAGTTCGTCCATTTTGGTCTTTCTTTGTTTCGACAATCTTCAAAGTGGACCGAAGCCAAATGTCTTGCAAAGATTGATGTAATATGACACAATAAACCATGTGGAGAAGTTTGAGACCAACGAAGAGAGATTTGGTCCAAGAATCATCCAACTTAACCAAGTTCGTCCATTTTGGTGTTTCTTTGTTTCGACAAGCTTCAAAGTTGGCCGAAGCCAAATGTCAAGCATAGATTGATGTAATATGACACAATAAACCATGTGGAGAAGTTTGAGACCAACGAAGAGAGATTTGGTCTAAGAATCATCCAACTTAACCAAGTTCGTCCATTTTGGTCTCTCTTCCTTTCGACTAGCTTCAAAGTGGACCGAAGCCAAATGTCTTGCAAAGATTGATGTAATATGACACAATAAACCATGTGGAGAAGTTTGAGACCAACGAAGAGAGATTTGGTCCAAGAATCATCCAACTTAACCAAGTTCGTCCATTTTGGTCTTTCTTTGTTTCGACAAGCTTCAAAGTTGACCGAAGCCAAATGTCTTGCAAAGATTGATGTAATATGACACAATAAACCATGTGGAGAAGTTTGAGACCAACGAAGAGAGATTTGGTCCAAGAATCATCCAACTTAACCAAGTTCGTCCATTTTGGTCTTTCTTTGTTTCGACAAGCTTCAAAGTGGACCGAAGCCAAATGTGTCTCAAAGATTGATGTAATATGACACAATAAACCATGTGGAGAAGTTTGAGACCAACGAAGAGAGATTTGGTCCAAGAATCATCCAACTTAACCAAGTTCGTCCATTTTGGTCTTTCTTTGTTTCGACAAGCTTCAAAGTGGACCGAAGCCAAATGTGTTGCAAAGATTGATGTAATATGACACAATAAACCATGTGGAGAAGTTTGAGACCAACGAAGAGAGATTTGGTCCAAGAATCATCCAACTTAACCAAGTTCGTCCATTTTGGTCTTTCTTCCTTTCGACTAGCTTCAAAGTGGACCGAAGCCAAATGTGTTGCAAAGATTGATGTAATATGACACAATAAACCATGTGGAGAAGTTTGAGACCAACGAAGAGAGATTTGGTCCAAGAATCATCCAACTTAACCAAGTTCGTCCATTTTGGTCTTTGTCCTTTCGACTAGCTTCAAAGTGGACCGAAGCCAAATGTCTTGCAAAGATTGATGTAATATGACACAATAAACCATGTGGAGAAGTTTGAGACCAACGAAGAGAGATTTGGTCCAAGAATCATCCAACTTAACCAAGTTCGTCCATTTTGGTCTTTCTTCCTTTCGACTAGCTTCAAAGTTGACCGAAGCCAAATGTCTTGCAAAGATTGATGTAATATGGCACAATAAACCATGTGGAGAAGTTTGAGACCAACGAAGAGAGATTTGGTCCAAGAATCATCCAACTTAACCAAGTTCGTCCATTTTGGTCTTTCTTTGTTTCGACAAGCTTCAAAGTGGACCGAAGCCAAATGTCAAGCATAGATTGATGTAATATGACACAATAAACCATGTGGAGAAGTTTGAGACCAACGAAGAGAGATTTGGTCCAAGAATCATCCAACTTAACCAAGTTCGTCCATTTTGGTCTTTCTTTGTTTCGACAAGCTTCAAAGTTGACCGAAGCCAAATGTGTTGCAAAGATTGATGTAATATGACACAATAAACCATGTGGAGAAGTTTGAGACCAACGAAGAGAGATTTGGTCCAAGAATCATCCAACTTAACCAAGTTCGTCCATTTTGGTCTTTCTTTGTTTGACAAGCTTCAAAGTGAACCGAAGCCAAATGTGTTGCAAAGATTGATGTAATATGACACAATAAACCATGTGGAGAAGTTTGAGACCAACGAAGAGAGATTTGGTCCAAGAATCATCCAACTTAACCAAGTTCGTCCATTTTGGTCTTTCTTTGTTTTGACAAGCTTCAAAGTGAACCGAAGCCAAATGTGTTGCAAAGATTGATGTAATATGACACAATAAACCATGTGGAGAAGTTTGAGACCAACGAAGAGAGATTTGGTCCAAGAATCATCCAACTTAACCAAGTTCGTCCATTTTGGTCTTTCTTTGTTTCGACTAGCTTCAAAGTTGACCGAAGCCAAATGTTGCAAAGATTGATGTAATATGACACAATAAACCATGTGGAGAAGTTTGAGACCAACGAAGAGAGATTTGGTCCAAGAATCATCCAACTTAACCAAGTTCGTCCATTTTGGTCTTTCTTTGTTTCGACAAGCTTCAAAGTTGACCGAAGCCAAATGTGTTGCAAAGATTGATGTAATATGACACAATAAACCATGTGGAGAAGTTTGAGACCAACGAAGAGAGATTTGGTCCAAGAATCATCCAACTTAACCAAGTTCGTCCATTTTGGTCTTTCTTTGTTTCGACAAGCTTCAAAGTGAACCGAAGCCAAATGTGTTGCAAAGATTGATGTAATATGACACAATAAACCATGTGGAGAAGTTTGAGACCAACGAAGAGAGATTTGGTCCAAGAATCATCCAACTTAACCAAGTTCGTCCATTTTGGTCTTTCTTTGTTTCGACAAGCTTCAAAGTGGACCGAAGCCAAATGTCTTGCAAAGATTGATGTAATATGACACAATAAACCATGTGGAGAAGTTTGAGACCAACGAAGAGAGATTTGGTCCAAGAATCATCCAACTTAACCAAGTTCGTCCATTTTGGTCTCTCTTCCTTTCGACTAGCTTCAAAGTGGACCGAAGCCAAATGTCTTGCAAAGATTGATGTAATATGACACAATAAACCATGTGGAGAAGTTTGAGACCAACGAAGAGAGATTTGGTCCAAGAATCATCCAACTTAACCAAGTTCGTCCATTTTGGTCTTTCTTTGTTTCGACAAGCTTCAAAGTTGACCGAAGCCAAATGTGTTGCAAAGATTGATGTAATATGACACAATAAACCATGTGGAGAAGTTTGAGACCAACGAAGAGAGATTTGGTCCAAGAATCATCCAACTTAACCAAGTTCGTCCATTTTGGTCTTTCTTTGTTTCGACAAGCTTCAAAGTGGACCGAAGCCAAATGTGTTGCAAAGAATGATGTAATATGACACAATAAACCATGTGGAGAAGTTTGAGACCAACGAAGAGAGATTTGGTCCAAGAATCATCCAACTTAACCAAGTTCGTCCATTTTGGTCTCTTGTCCTTTCGACTAGCTTCAAAGTGGACCGAAGCCAAATGTCTTGCAAAGATTGATGTAATATGACACAATAAACCATGTGGAGAAGTTTGAGACCAACGAAGAGAGATTTGGTCCAAGAATCATCCAACTTAACCAAGTTCGTCCATTTTGGTCTCTTGTCCTTTCGACTAGCTTCAAAGTGGACCGAAGCCAAATGTCTTGCAAAGATTGATGTAATATGACACAATAAACCATGTGGAGAAGTTTGAGACCAACAAAGAGAGATTTGGTCCAAGAATCATCCAACTTAACCAAGTTCGTCCATTTTGGTCTTTCTTTGTTTCGACAAGCTTCAAAGTAGACCGAAGCCAAATGTCTTGCAAAGATTGATGTAATATGACACAATAAACCATGTGGAGAAGTTTGAGACCAACGAAGAGAGATTTGGTCCAAGAATCATCCAACTTAACCAAGTTCGTCCATTTTGGTCTTTCTTCTTTCGACTAGCTTCAAAGTTGACCGAAGCCAAATGTCTTGCAAAGATTGATGTAATATGACACAATAAACCATGTGGAGAAGTTTGAGACCAACGAAGAGAGATTTGGTCCAAGAATCATCCAACTTAACCAAGTTCGTCCATTTTGGTCTTTCTTTGTTTCGACAAGCTTCAAAGTGGACCGAAGCCAAATGTCAAGCATAGATTGATGTAATATGACACAATAAACCATGTGGAGAAGTTTGAGACCAACGAAGAGAGATTTGGTCCAAGAATCATCCAACTTAACCAAGTTCGTCCATTTTGGTCTTTCTTTGTTTCGACAAGCTTCAAAGTTGGCCGAAGCCAAATGTCAAGCATAGATTGATGTAATATGACACAATAAACCATGTGGAGAAGTTTGAGACCAACGAAGAGAGATTTGGTCCAAGAATCATCCAACTTAACCAAGTTCGTCCATTTTGGTCTCTCTTCCTTTCGACTAGCTTCAAAGTGGACCGAAGCCAAATGTCTTGCAAAGATTGATGTAATATGACACAATAAACCATGTGGAGAAGTTTGAGACAAACGAAGAGAGATTTGGTCCAAGAATCATCCAACTTAACCAAGTTCGTCCATTTTGGTCTCTCTTCCTTTCGACTAGCTTCAAAGTGGACCGAAGCCAAATGTCTTGCAAAGATTGATGTAATATGACACAATAAACCATGTGGAGAAGTTTGAGACCAACAAAGAGAGATTTGGTCCAAGAATCATCCAACTTAACCAAGTTCGTCCATTTTGGTCTCTTGTCCTTTCGACTAGCTTCAAAGTGGACCGAAGCCAAATGTCTTGCAAAGATTGATGTAATATGACACAATAAACCATGTGGAGAAGTTTGAGACCAACAAAGAGAGATTTGGTCCAAGAATCATCCAACTTCACCAAGTTCGTCCATTTTGGTCTTTCTTTGTTTCGACAAGCTTCAAAGTAGACCGAAGCCAAATGTCTTGCAAAGATTGATGTAATATGACACAATAAACCATGTGGAGAAGTTTGAGACCAACGAAAAGAGATTTGGTCCAAGAATCATCCAACTTAACCAAGTTCGTCCATTTTGGTCTTTCTTCCTTTCGACTAGCTTCAAAGTTGACCGAAGCCAAATGTCTTGCAAAGATTGATGTAATATGGCACAATAAACCATGTGGAGAAGTTTGAGACCAACGAAGAGAGATTTGGTCCAAGAATCATCCAACTTAACCAAGTTCGTCCATTTTGGTCTCTCTTCCTTTCGACAAGCTTCAAAGTAGACCGAAGCCAAATGTCTTGCAAAGATTGATGTAATATGACACAATAAACCATGTGGAGAAGTTTGAGACCAACGAAGAGAGATTTGGTCCAAGAATCATCCAACTTAACCAAGTTCGTCCATTTTGGTCTTTCTTTATTTCGACAAGCTTCAAAGTAGACCGAAGCCAAATGTCTTGCAAAGATTGATGTAATATGACACAATAAACCATGTGGAGAAGTTTGAGACCAACGAAGAGAGATTTGGTCCAAGAATCATCCAACTTAACCAAGTTCGTCCATTTTGGTCTTTCTTCCTTTCGACTAGCTTCAAAGTGGACCGAAGCCAAATGTCTTGCAAAGATTGATGTAATATGACACAATAAACCATGTGGAGAAGTTTGAGACCAACGAAGAGAGATTTGGTCCAAGAATCATCCAACTTAACCAAGTTCGTCCATTTTGGTCTTTCTTCCTTTCGACAAGCTTCAAAGTTGACCGAAGCCAAATGTCAAGCATAGATTGATGTAATATGACACAATAAACCATGTGGAGAAGTTTGAGACCAACGAAGAGAGATTTGGTCCAAGAATCATCCAACTTAACCAAGTTCGTCCATTTTGGTCTCTCTTCCTTTTGACTAGCTTCAAAGTGGACCGAAGCCAAATGTCTTGCAAAGATTGATGTAATATGACACAATAAACCATGTGGAGAAGTTTGAGACCAACGAAGAGAGATTTGGTCCAAGAATCATCCAACTTAACCAAGTTCGTCCATTTTGGTCTTTCTTTGTTTCGACAAGCTTCAAAGTTGACCGAAGCCAAATGTCTTGCAATGATTGATGTAATATGACACAATAAACCATGTGGAGAAGTTTGAGACCAACGAAGAGAGATTTGGTCCAAGAATCATCCAACTTAACCAAGTTCGTCCATTTTGGTCTCTCTTCCTTTCGACTAGCTTCAAAGTAGACCGAAGCCAAATGTCTTGCAAAGATTGATGTAATATGACACAATAAACCATGTGGAGAAGTTTGAGACCAACGAAGAGAGATTTGGTCCAAGAATCATCCAACTTAACCAAGTTCGTCCATTTTGGTCTTTCTTCCTTTCGACTAGCTTCAAAGTGGACCGAAGCCAAATGTCTTGCAATGATTGATGTAATATGACACAATAAACCATGTGGAGAAGTTTGAGACCAACAAAAGAGATTTGGTCCAAGAATCATCCAACTTAACCAAGTTCGTCCATTTTGGTCTTTCTTCCTTTCGACTAGCTTCAAAGTGGACCGAAGCCAAATGTCTTGCAAAGATTGATGTAATATGACACAATAAACCATGTGGAGAAGTTTGAGACCAACAAAGAGAGATTTGGTCCAAGAATCATCCAACTTCACCAAGTTCGTCCATTTTGGTCTTTCTTTGTTTCGACAAGCTTCAAAGTGACCGAAGCCAAATGTCTTGCATAGATTGATGTAATATGACACAATAAACCATGTGGAGAAGTTTGAGACCAACGAAGAGAGATTTGGTCCAAGAATCATCAACTTAACCAAGTTCGTCCATTTTGGTCTTTCTTTGTTTCGACAAGCTTCAAAGTTGACCGAAGCCAAATGTCAAGCATAGATTGATGTAATATGACACAATAAACCATGTGGAGAAGTTTGAGACCAACGAAGAGAGATTTGGTCCAAGAATCATCAACTTAACCAAGTTTGTCCATTTTGGTCTCTCTTCCTTTCGACTAGCTTCAAAGTGGACCGAAGCCAAATGTCTTGCAAAGATTGATGTAATATGACACAATAAACCATGTGGAGAAGTTTGAGACCAACGAAGAGAGATTTGGTCCAAGAATCATCCAACTTAACCAAGTTCGTCCATTTTGGTCTTTCTTTGTTTCGACAAGCTTCAAAGTTGACCGAAGCCAAATGTCTTGCAAAGATTGATGTAATATGACACAATAAACCATGTGGAGAAGTTTGAGACCAACGAAGAGAGATTTGGTCCAAGAATCATCTAACTTAACCAAGTTCGTCCATTTTGGTCTCTCTTCCTTTCGACTAGCTTCAAAGTAGACCGAAGCCAAATGTGTTGCAAAGATTGATGTAATATGACACAATAAACCATGTGGAGAAGTTTGAGACCAACGAAGAGAGATTTGGTCCAAGAATCATCCAACTTAACCAAGTTCGTCCATTTTGGTCTTTCTTTGTTTCGACAAGCTTCAAAGTTGACCGAAGCCAAATGTCTTGCAAAGATTGATGTAATATGACACAATAAACCATGTGGAGAAGTTTGAGACCAACGAAGAGAGATTTGGTCCAAGAATCATCCAACTTAACCAAGTTCGTCCATTTTGGTCTTTCTTTGTTTCGACAAGCTTCAAAGTTGACCGAAGCCAAATGTCTTGCAAAGATTGATGTAATATGACACAATAAACCATGTGGAGAAGTTTGAGACCAACGAAGAGAGATTTGGTCCAAGAATCATCCAACTTAACCAAGTTCGTCCATTTTGGTCTTTCTTTGTTTCGACAAGCTTCAAAGTTGACCGAAGCCAAATGTCTTGCAAAGATTGATGTAATATGACACAATAAACCATGTGGAGAAGTTTGAGACCAACGAAGAGAGATTTGGTCCAAGAATCATCCAACTTAACCAAGTTCGTCCATTTTGGTCTTTCTTTGTTTCGACAAGCTTCAAAGTTGACCGAAGCCAAATGTCAAGCATAGATTGATGTAATATGACACAATAAACCATGTGGAGAAGTTTGAGACCAACGAAGAGAGATTTGGTCCAAGAATCATCCAACTTCACCAAGTTCGTCCATTTTGGTCTTTCTTTATTTCGACAAGCTTCAAAGTTGACCGAAGCCAAATGTCTGGCAAAGATTGATGTAATATGACACAATAAACCATGTGGAGAAGTTTGAGACCAACGAAGAGAGATTTGGTCCAAGAATCATCCAACTTAACCAAGTTCGTCCATTTTGGTCTTTCTTTGTTTCGACAAGCTTCAAAGTGGACCGAAGCCAAATGTCTTGCAAAGATTGATGTAATATGACACAATAAACCATGTGGAGAAGTTTGAGACCAACGAAGAGAGATTTGGTCCAAGAATCATCCAACTTAACCAAGTTCGTCCATTTTGGTCTTTCTTCCTTTCGACTAGCTTCAAAGTTGACCGAAGCCAAATGTCTTGCAAAGATTGATGTAATATGACACAATAAACCATGTGGAGAAGTTTGAGACCAACGAAGAGAGATTTGGTCCAAGAATCATCCAACTTAACCAAGTTCGTCCATTTTGGTCTTTCTTCCTTTCGACTAGCTTCAAAGTGGACCGAAGCCAAATGTCTTGCAATGATTGATGTAATATGACACAATAAACCATGTGGAGAAGTTTGAGACCAACGAAGAGAGATTTGGTCCAAGAATCATCCAACTTAACCAAGTTCGTCCATTTTGGTCTTTCTTTGTTTCGACAAGCTTCAAAGTGGACCGAAGCCAAATGTCTTGCAAAGATTGATGTAATATGACACAATAAACCATGTGGAGAAGTTTGAGACCAACGAAGAGAGATTTGGTCCAAGAATCATCCAACTTAACCAAGTTCGTCCATTTTGGTCTTCTTGTTTCGACAAGCTTCAAAGTGGACCGAAGCCAAATGTCTTGCAAAGATTGATGTAATATGACACAATAAACCATGTGGAGAAGTTTGAGACCAACAAAGAGAGATTTGGTCCAAGAATCATCAACTTAACCAAGTTCGTCCATTTTGGTCTTTCTTTGTTTCGACAAGCTTCAAAGTGGACCGAAGCCAAATGTCCTGCAAAGATTGATGTAATATGACACAATAAACCATGTGGAGAAGTTTGAGACCAACGAAGAGAGATTTGGTCCAAGAATCATCCAACTTAACCAAGTTCGTCCATTTTGGTCTTTCTTTGTTTCGACAAGCTTCAAAGTAGACCGAAGCCAAATGTCTTGCAAAGATTGATGTAATATGACACAATAAACCATGTGGAGAAGTTTGAGACCAACGAAGAGAGATTTGGTCCAAGAATCATCCAACTTAACCAAGTTCGTCCATTTTGGTCTTTCTTCCTTTCGACTAGCTTCAAAGTTGACCGAAGCCAAATGTCAAGCATAGATTGATGTAATATGGCACAATAAACCATGTGGAGAAGTTTGAGACCAACGAAGAGAGATTTGGTCCAAGAATCATCCAACTTAACCAAGTTCGTCCATTTTGGTCTTTCTTTGTTTCGACTAGCTTCAAAGTTGACCGAAGCCAAATGTCTTGCAAAGATTGATGTAATATGACACAATAAACCATGTGGAGAAGTTTGAGACCAACGAAGAGAGATTTGGTCCAAGAATCATCCAACTTAACCAAGTTCGTCCATTTTGGTCTTTCTTCCTTTCGACTAGCTTCAAAGTGGACCGAAGCCAAATGTCTTGCAAAGATTGATGTAATATACACAATAAACCATGTGGAGAAGTTTGAGACCAACGAAGAGAGATTTGGTCCAAGAATCATCCAACTTCACCAAGTTCGTCCATTTTGGTCTTTCTTCCTTTCGACTAGCTTCAAAGTGGACCGAAGCCAAATGTCTTGCAAAGATTGATGTAATATGACACAATAAACCATGTGGAGAAGTTTGAGACCAACGAAGAGAGATTTGGTCCAAGAATCATCCAACTTCACCAAGTTCGTCCATTTTGGTCTTTCTTCTTTTCGACTAGCTTCAAAGTGGACCGAAGCCAAATGTCTTGCAAAGATTGATGTAATATGACACAATAAACCATGTGGAGAAGTTTGAGACCAACGAAGAGAGATTTGGTCCAAGAATCATCCAACTTAACCAAGTTCGTCCATTTTGGTCTTTCTTTGTTTCGACAAGCTTCAAAGTTGACCGAAGCCAAATGTCTTGCAAAGATTGATGTAATATGACACAATAAACCATGTGGAGAAGTTTGAGACCAACGAAGAGAGATTTGGTCCAAGAATCATCCAACTTAACCAAGTTCGTCCATTTTGGTCTTTCTTCCTTTCGACTAGCTTCAAAGTGGACCGAAGCCAAATGTCTTGCAAAGTTTGATGTAATATGACACAATAAACCATGTGGAGAAGTTTGAGACCAACGAAGAGAGATTTGGTCCAAGAATCATCCAACTTAACCAAGTTCGTCCATTTTGGTCTTTCTTTATTTCGACAAGCTTCAAAGTTGACCGAAGCCAAATGTCTTGCATAGATTGATGTAATATGACACAATTAACCATGTGGAGAAGTTTGAGACCAACGAAGAAGATTTGGTCCAAGAATCATCCAACTTAACCAAGTTCGTCCATTTGGGTCTTTTTTCCTTTTGACTAGCTTCAAAGTTGTCCGAAGCCAAATGTCAAGCATAGATTGATGTAATATGACACAATAAACCATGTGGAGAAGTTTGAGACCAACGAATAGAGATTTTGTCCAAGAATCATCCAACTTAACCAAGTTTTTCCATTTTGGTCTTTCTTTGTTTCGACTAGCTTCAAAGTTGGCCGAAGCCAAATGTCTTGTAAAGATTGATGTAATATGACACAACAAACCATGTGGAGAAGTTTGAGACCAACGAAGGGAGATTTGGTCCAAGAATCATCCAACTTCACCAAGTTCGTCCATTTTGGTCTTTCTTCCTTTCGACTAGCTTCAAAGTGGACCGAAGGCAAAAGTCTTGCAAAGATTGATGTAATATGACACAATAAACCATGTGGAGAAGTTTGAGACCAACGAAGAGAGATTTGGTCCAAGAATCATCCAACTTAACCAAGTTCGTCCATTTTGGTCTTTCTTTCTTTCGACAAGCTTCAAAGTTGACCAAGCCAAATGTCTTGCAAAGATTGATGTAATATGGCACAATAAACCATGTGGAGAAGTTTGAGACCAACGAAGAGAGATTTGGTCAAAGAATCATCCAACTTAACCAAGTTTTTCATTTTGGTCTCTCTTCCTTTCGACTAGCTTCAAAGTGGACCGAAGGCAAATGTCTTGAAAAGATTGATGTAATATGGCACAATAAACCATGTGGAGAAGTTTGAGACCAACGAAGAGAGATTTGGTCCAAGAATCATCCAACTTAACCAAGTTCGTCCATTTTGGTCTTTCTTTGTTTCGACAACCTTCAAAGTTGACCGAAGCCAAATGTCTTGCAAAGATTGATGTAATATGGCACAATAAACCATGTGGAGAAGTTTGAGACCAACGAAGAGAGATTTGGTCCAAGAATCATCCAACTTAACCAAGTTTTTCCATTTTGGTCTCTCTTCCTTTCGACTAGCTTCAAAGTGGACCGAAGGCAAATTCCTTGCAAAGATTGATGTAATATGACACAATAAACCATGTGGAGAAGTTTGAGACCAACGAAGAGAGATTTGGTCCAAGAATCATCCAACTTAACCAAGTTCGTCCATTTTGGTCTTTCTTTGTTTCGACTAGCTTCAAAGTTGACCGAAGCCAAATGTCTTGCAAAGATTGATGTAATATGACACATTAAACCATGTGGAGAAGTTTGAGACCAACGAAGGAGATTTGGTCCAAGAATCATCCAACTTCACCAAGTTCGTCCATTTTGGTCTTTCTTCCTTTCGACTAGCTTCAAAGTGGACCGAAGCCAAAAGTCTTGCAAAGATAGATGTAATATGACACAATAAACCATGTGGAGAAGTTTGAGACCAACAAAGAGAGATTTGGTCCAAGAATCATCCAACTTAACCAAGTTCGTCCATTTTGGTCTTTCTTTGTTTCGACAAGCTTCAAAGTTGACCGAAGCCAAATGTCTTGCAAAGATTGATGTAATATGGCACAATAAACCATGTGGAGAAGTTTGAGACCAAAGAAGAGAGATTTGGTCCAAGAATCATCCAACTTAACCAAGTTCGTCCATTTTGGTGTCTCTTCCTTTCAACTAGCTTCAAAGTGGACCGAAGCCAAATGTCCTGCAAAGATTAATGTAATATGATACAATAAACCATGTGGAGAAGTTTGAGACCAACGAAGAGAGATTTGGTCCAAGAATCATCCAACTTAACCAAGTTCGTCCATTTTGATCTTTCTTTGTTTCGACAAGCTTCAAAACAGACCGAAACCAAATGTCTTGCAAAGATTGATGTAATATGGCACAATAAACCATGTGGAGAAGTTTGAGACCAACGAAGAGAGATTTGGTGCAAGAATCATCCAACTTAACCAAGTTTGTCCATTTGGTCTTTCTTCCTTTCGACTGCTTCAAAGTTGACCGAAGCCAAATGTCAAGCATAGATTGATGTAATATGACACAATAAACCATGTGGAGAAGTTTGAGACCAACGAAGAGAGATTTGTTCCAAGAATCATCCAACTTAACCAAGTTCATCTATTTTGGTCTTTCTTCGTTTCGACTAGCTTCAAAGTTGACCGAAGCCAATGTCTTGCAAAGATTGATGTAATATGACACAATAAACCATGTGGAGAAGTTTGAGACCAACAACGAAAGATTTGGTCCAAGAATCATCCAACTTAACCAAGTTCATCCATTTGGGTCTTTCTTTCTTTCGACTTGCTTCAAAGTTGACCGAAGCCAAATGTCAAGCATAGATTGATGTAATATGACACAATAAACCATGTGCAGAAGTTTGAGACCAACGAAGAGAGATTTGGTCCAAGAATCATCTAACTTAACCAAGTTCGTCCATTTGGGTCTTTCTTCCTTTCGACTAGCTTCAAGGTTGACTGAAGCCAAATGTCAAGCATAGATTGATGTAATGTGACACAGTAAACCATGTGGAGAAGTTTGAGACCAACGAAGAGAGATTTGGTCCAAGAATCATCTAACTTAACCAAGTTCATCCATTTTGGTCTTTCTTTGTTTCGACAAGCTTCGATGCTGACCGAAACCAAATGTCTTGCAAAGAATGATGTAATATGGCACAATAAACCATGTGGAGAAGTTTGAGACCAACGAAGAGTGATTTGGTCCACGAATCATCCAACTTAACCAAGTTTTATATTTTGGTCTCTCTTCCTTTCGACAAGTTTCAAAGTGGTCCAAAGCCAAATGTCTTGCAAAGATTGATGTAATATGATACAATAAAACATGTGGAGAAGTTTGAGCCCAACGATGAGAGATTTGGTCCAAGAATTATCCTACTTAACCAAGTTCGTCTATTTTGGTCTTTCTTTGTTTCGACAAGCTTCAAAGCTGACCAAAACCAAATGTCTAGGAAAGATTGATGTAATATGACACAATAAACCATGTGGAGAAGTTTGAGACCAACGAAGAGAGATTTGGTCCAAGAATCATCCAACTTAACCAAGTTCGTCGATTTTGGTCTTTCTTTGTTTCGACTAGCTTCAAAGTTGACCGAAGCCAATGTCTTGCAAAGATTGATGTAATATGACACAATAAACCATGTGGAGAAGTTTGATACCAACGACGAAAGATTTGGCCCAAGAATCATCCAACTTAACCAAGTTCGTCCATTTTGGTCTTTCTTTATTTCGACTAGCTTCAAAGTTGACCGAAGCCAAATGTCAAGCATAGATTGATGTAATATGACACAATAAACCATGTGCAGAAGTTTGAGACCAACGAAGATAGATTTGGTCCAAGAATCATCTAACTTAACCATGTTCGTCCATTTTGGTCTTTCTCTGTTTCGACAAGCTTCGAAGCTGACCGAAACCAAATGTCAAGCATAGATTGATGTAATGTGACACAATAAACCATGTGCAGAAGTTTGAGACCAACGAAGATAGATTTGGTCGAAGAATCATCTAACTTAACCATGTTCGTCCATTTTGGTCTTTCTCAGTTTCGACAAGCTTTGAAGCTGACCGAAACCAAATGTCTTGGAAAGATTGACTGAAGCCAAATGTCAAGCATAGATTGATGTAATGTGACACAATAAACCATGTCGAGAAGTTTGAGACCAACGAAGATAGATTTGGTCCAAGAATCATCTAACTTAACCAAGTTCATCCATTTTGGTCTTTCTTTGTTTCGACAAGCTTCGAAGCTGACCGAAACCAAATGCCTTGCAAAGAATGATGTAATATGGCACAATATACCATGTGGAGAAGTTTGAGACCAACGAAGAGTGATTTGGTCCACGAATCATCCAACTTAACCAAGTTTTATATTTTGGTCTCTCTTCCCTTCGACAAGTTTCAAAGTGGTCCGAAGCCAAATGTCTTGCAAAGATTGATGTAATATGATACAATAAAACATGTGGAGAAGTTTGAGCCCAACGATGAGAGATTTGGTCCAAGAATCATCCAACTTAACCAAGTTCGTCTATTTTGGTCTTTCTTTGTTTCGACAAGCTTCAAAGCTGACCAAAACCAAATGTCTAGGAAAGATTGATGTAATATGACACAATAAACCATGTGGAGAAGTTTGAGACCAACGAAGAGAGATTTGGTCCAAGAATCATCCAACTTAACCAAGTTCGTCGATTTTGGTCTTTCTTTATTTCGACTAGCTTCAAAGTTGACCGAAGCCAAATGTCTTGCAAAGATGATGTAATATGACACAATTAACCATGGGGAGAAGTTTGAGACCAACGAAGAGAGATTTGGTCCAAGAATCATCCAACTTAACCAAGTTCGTCGATTTTGGTCTTTCTTTATTTCGACTAGCTTCAAAGTTGACCGAAGCCAAATGTCTTGCAAAGATGCATGTAATATGACACAATAAACCATGTGGAGAAGTTTGAGACCAACGAAGAGAGATTTGGTCCAAGAATCATCCAACTTAACCAAGTTCGTCCATTTTGGTCTTTCTTTATTTCGACTAGCTTCAAAGTGGACCGAAGCCAAATGTATTGCAAAGATTGATGTAATATGGCACAATAAACCATGTGGAGAAGTTTGAGACCAACGAAGAGAGATTTGGTCCAAGAATCATCCAACTTAACCAAGTTCGTCGATTTTGGTCTTTCTTTATTTCGACTAGCTTCAAAGTTGACCGAAGCCAAATGTCTTGCAAAGATGATGTAATATGACACAATAAACCATGTGGAGAAGTTTGAGACCAAAAAAGATAGATTTGGTCCAAGAATCATCCAACTTAACCAAGTTCGTCGATTTTGGTCTTTCTTTATTTCGACTAGCTTCAAAGTGGACCGAAGCCAAATGTCTTGCAAAGATTGATGTAATATGATACAATAAACCATGTGGAGAAGTTTGAGACCAACAAAGAGAGATTTGGTTCAAGAATCATCCAACTTAACCAAGTTCGTCCATTTTGGTCTTTCTCTGTTTCGACAAGCTTCGAAGCTGATCGAAACCAAATGTCTTGGAAAGATTGATGTAATATGGCACAATAAATCATGTGGAGAAGTTTGAGACCAACGAAGAGAGATTTGGTTCAAGAATCATCCAACTTAACCAAGTTCGTCCATTTTGGTCTTTCTCTGTTTCGACAAGCTTTGAAGCTGACCGAAACCAAATGTCTTGGAAAGATTGATGTAATATGAGACAATAAACCATGTGGAGAAGTTTGAGACCAACGAAGAGAGATTTGGTCCAAGAATCATCCAACTTAACCAAGTTCGTCCATTTTGGTCTTTCTTTGTTTCGACTAGCTTCAAAGTTGACTGAAGCCAAATGTCTTGCAAAGATTAATGTAATATGATAAAATAAACCATGTGGAGAAGTTTGAGACCAACGAAGAGAGATTTGGTCCAAGAATCATCCAACTTAACTAAGTTCGTCTATTTTGGTCTTTCTTTGTTTCGACTAGCTTCAAAGTGGACCGAAGCGAAATGTCTTGCAAAGATTGATGTAATATGAGACAATAAACCATGTGGAGAAGTTTGAGACCAACGAAGAGAGATTTGGTTCAAGAATCATCCAACTTAACCAAGTTCGTCCATTTTGGTCTTTCGTTGTTTCGACAAGCTTCAAAGCTAACCGAAACCAAATGTCTTACAAAGATTCATGTAATATGGCACAATAAACCATGTGGAGAAGTTTGAGACCAAAGAAGAGAGATTTGCTCCAAGAATCATCCAACTTAACCAAGTTCGTCGATTTTGGTCTTTCTTTAAATCGACTAGCTTCAAAGTTGACCGAAGCCAAATGCCTTGCGAAGATTCATGTAATATGACACAATAAACCATGTGGAGAAGTTTGATACCAATGAAGACAGATTTGGTCCAAGAATCATCCAACTTAACCAAGTTCGTCCATTTGGGTCTTTCTTCCTTTCGACTAGCTTCAAAGTGGACCGAAGCCAATTGCCTTGGAAAGATTAATGTAATATGACACAATAAACCATGTGGAGAAGTTTGAGACCAATGAAGACTTATTTGGTCCAAGAATCATCCAACTTAACCAAGTTTTTCGATTTTGGTCTCCTTTCCTTTCAACTAGCTTCAAAGTGGACCGAAGCCAAATGTCTTGCAAAGATTGATGTAATATGATACAATAAACCATGTGGAGAAGTTTGAGACCAACGAAGAGAGATTTGGTTCAAGAATCATCCAACTTAACCAAGTTCGTCCATTTTGGTCTTTCGTTGTTTCGACAAGCTTCAAAGTTGACCGAAGTCAAATGTCTTGCAAAGATTGATGTAATATGGCACAATATACCATGTGGAGAAGTTTGATACCAACGAAGAAAGATTTAGTCCAAGAATCATCCTACTTAACCAAGTTCGTCCATTTGGGTCTTTCTTCTTTTCGACTAGCTTCAAAGTGGACCGAAGCCAATTGCCTTGCAAAGATTAATGTAATATGACACAATAAACCATGTGGAGAAGTTTGAGACCAATGAAGACTGATTTGGTCCAAGAATCATCCAACTTAACCAAGTTTTTCGATTTTGGTCTCCTTTCCTTTCAACTAGCTTCAAAGTGGACCGAAGCCAAATGTCTTGCAAAGATTGATGTAATATGAAACAATAAACCATGTGGAGAAGTTTGAGACCAACGAAGAGAGATTTGGTTCAAGAATCATCCAACTTAACCAAGTTCGTCCATTTTGGTCTTTCGTTGTTTCGACAAGCTTCCAAGCTAACCGAAACCAAATGTCTTACAAAGATTCATGTAATATGGCACAATAAACCATGTGGAGAAGTTTGAGACCAAAGAAGAGAGATTTGCTCCAAGAATCATCCAACTTAACCAAGTTCGTCGATTTTGGTCTTTCTTTAAATAGACTAGCTTCAAAGTTGACCGAAGCCAAATGCCTTGCGAAGATTCATGTAATATGACACAATAAACCATGTGGAGAAGTTTGATACCAATGAAGACAGATTTGGTCCAAGAATCATCCAACTTAACCAAGTTCGTCGATTTTGTTCTTTCTTTATTTCGACTAGCTTCAAAGTTGACCGAAGCCAAATGTCTTGCAAAGATGCATGTAATATGACACAATTAACCATGTGGAGAAGTTTGAGACCAACGAAGATAGATTTGGTCCAAGAATCATCCAACTTAACCAAGTTCGTCGATTTTGGTCTTTCTTTATTTCGACTAGCTTCAAAGTGGATCGAAGCCAAATGTCTTGCAAAAATTGATGTAATATGATACAATAAACCATGTGGAGAAGTTTGAACACAACGAAGAGAGATTTGGTCCATGAATCATCCAACTTAACGAAGTTCGTATATTTTGGTCTTTTTTTTTTTTCGACTAGTTTCAAAGTTGACCGAAGCCAAATGTCTTGCAAAGATTGATGTAATATGACACAATAAACCATGTGGAGAGGTTTGAGACCAACGAAAAGAGATTTGGTCCAGGAATCATCTAACTTTACCAATTTCATCCATTTTGGTCTTTCTTTGTTTCAACTAGCTTCAAAGTTGACCGAAGCCAAATGTTAACCATAGATTGATGTAATATGGCACAATAAACTATGTGGAGAAGTTTGAGACCAACGAAGAGAGATTTGGTCCAAGAATCATCCAACTTAACCAAGTTCGTTCATTTTGGTCTTTCTTCGTTTCGACTAGCTTCTAAGTGGACCGAAGCCAAATGTCTTTCAAAGATTGAAGTAATATGACACAATAAACCATGTGGAGAAGTTTGAGACCAACTAAGAGTCATTTGGTCCAAGAATCAACCAACTTAACTACGTTCGTCCATTTTGGTCTTTCTTCATTTCGACTAGCTTCAAAGTTGACCGAAGCCAATGTCTTGCAAAGATTGATGAAATATGACACAATAAACCATGTGGAGAAGTTTGAGAGCAACGAAGAGAGATTTGGAACAAGAATCATCCAACTTAACCAAGTTCGTCCATTTTGGTCCTTCTTACTTTCGACTAGATTCAAAGTGGACCGAAGCCAAATGTCTTGCAAAGATTGATGGAATATGACACAAGAAACCATGTGTAGAAGTTTGAACCCAAGGAAGAGAGATTTGGTCCAAGAATCATCCAACTTAACCATGTTCGTCCATTTTGGTCTTTCTTCGTTTCTACTACTAGCTTCAAAGTTGACCGAAGCCAAATATCTTGCAAAGATTGATGTAATATGACACAATAAGCCATGTGGAGAAGTTTCAGACCAACGAATAGAGATTTGGTCCAAGAATCATCCAACTTAACTAACTTCATCCATTTTGGTCTTTCTTTCTTTCGACTAGCTTCAAAGTTGACCTAAGCAAAATGTCTTGCAAAAATTGATATAATATGACACAATAAACCATGTGGAGAAGTTTGAGACCAACGAAGAGAGATTTGGTCTAAGAATCATCCAACTTAACCATGTTCGTCCATTTTGGTCTTTCTTCGTTTCGACTAACTTCAAAGTTGACCGAAGCCAAATGTCTTGCAAAGATGCATGTAATATGACACAATTAACCATGTGGAGAAGTTTGAGACCAACGAAGATAGATTTGGTCCAAGAATCATCCAACTTAACCAAGTTCGTCGATTTTGGTCTTTCTTTATTTCGACTAGCTTCAAAGTGGATCGAAGCCAAATGTCTTGCAAAAATTGATGTAATATGATACAATAAACCATGTGGAGAAGTTTGAACACAACGAAGAGTGATTTGGTCCATGAATCATCCAACTTAACGAAGTTCGTCCATTTTGGTCTTTTTTTTTTTTCGACTAGTTTCAAAGTTGACCGAAGCCAAATGTCTTGCAAAGATTGATGTAATATGACACAATAAACCATGTGGAGAGGTTTGAGACCAACGAAAAGAGATTTGGTCCAGGAATCATCTAACTTTACCAATTTCATCCATTTTGGTCTTTCTTTGTTTCAACTAGCTTCAAAGTTGACCGAAGCCAAATGTTAACCATAGATTGATGTAATATGGCACAATAAACTATGTGGAGAAGTTTGAGACCAACGAAGAGAGATTTGGTCCAAGAATCATCCAACTTAACCAAGTTCGTTCATTTTGGTCTTTCTTCGTTTCGACTAGCTTCTAAGTGGACCGAAGCCAAATGTCTTTCAAAGATTGAAGTAATATGACACAATAAACCATGTGGAGAAGTTTGAGACCAACTAAGAGTCATTTGGTCCAAGTATCAACCAACTTAACTAAGTTCGTCCATTTTGGTCTTTCTTCCTTTCGACTAGCTTCAAAGTTGACCGAAGCCAATTTCTTGCAAAGATTGATGAAATATGACACAATAAACCATGTGGAGAAGTTTGAGAGCAACGAAGAGAGATTTGGAACAAGAATCATCCAACTTAACCAAGTTCGTCCATTTTGGTCCTTCTTTCTTTCGACTAGATTCAAAGTGGACCGAAGCCAAATGTCTTGCAAAGATTGATGTAATATGACACAAGAAACCATGTGTAGAAGTTTGAACCCAAGGAAGAGAGATTTGGTCCAAGAATCATCCAACTTAACCAAGTTCGTCCATTTAGTCTTTCTTTGTTTCGACTAGCTTCAAAGTTGACCGAAGGCAAATGTCTTGCAAAGATTGATGTAATATGACAGAATAAACCATATGGAGAGGTTTGAGACCAACGAAGAGAGATTTGGTCCAAGAATCATCCAACTTAACCATGTTCGTCCATTTTGGTCTTTCTTCGTTTCTACTACTAGCTTCAAAGTTGACCGAAGCCAAATATCTTGCAAAGATTGATGTAGTATGACACAATAAGCCATGTGGAGAAGTTTCAGACCAACGAATAGAGATTTGGTCCAAGAATCATCCAACTTAACCAACTTCATCCATTTTGGTCTTTCTTTCTTTCGACTAGCTTCAAAGTTGACCTAAGCAAAATGTCTTGCAAAAACTGATATAATATGACACAATAAACCATGTGGAGAAGTTTGAGACCAACGAAGAGAGATTTGGTCTAAGAATCATCCAACTTAACCATGTTCGTCCATTTTGGTCTTTCTTCGTTTCGACTAGCTTCAAAGTTGACCGAAGCCAAATGTCTTGCAAAGATTGATGTAATATGACACAATAAGCGATGTGGAGAAGTTTCAGACCAACGAATAGAGATTTGGTCCAAGAATCATCCAACTTAACCAACTTCGGCCATTTTGGACTTTCTTTCTTTCGACTAGCTTCAAAGTTGACCTAAGCAAAATGTCTTGCAAATATTGATGTAATATGACACAATAAACCATTTGGAGAAGTTTGAGACCAACGAAGAGAGATTTGGTCTAAGAATCATCCCACTTAATCATGTTCGTCCATTTAGGTCTTTCTTCGTTTCTACTAGCTTCAAAGTTGACCGAAGCCACTTGCAAAGATTGATGTAATATGACACAATAAGCTATGTGGAGAAGTTTCAGACCAACGAATAGAGATTTGGTCCAAGAATCATCCAACTTAACCAACTTCATCCATTTTGGTGTTTCTTTCTTTCGACTAGCTTCAAAGTTGACCTAAGCAAAATGTCTTGCAAAAATTGATATTATATGACACAATAAACCATGTGGAGAAGTTTGAGACCAACGAAGAGAGATTTGGTCTAAGAATCATCCAACTTAACCATGTTCGTCCATTTTGGTCTTTCTTCGTTTCGACTAGCTTCAAAGTTGACCGAAGCCAAATGTCTTGCAAAGATTGATGTAATATGACACAATAAGCGATGTGGAGAAGTTTCAGACCAACGAATAGAGATTTGGTCCAAGAATCATCCAACTTAACCAACTTCGTCCATTTTGGACTTTCTTTCTTTCGACTAGCTTCAAAGTTGACCTAAGCAAAATGTCTTGCAAAGATTGATGTAATACGACACAATAAACCATGTGGAGAAGTTTGAGACCAACGAAGAGAGATTTGGTCCAAGAATCATCTAACTTAACCAAGTTCGTCCATTTTGGTCTTTCTTTGTTTCGACTAGCTTCAAAGTTGACCGAAGCCAAATGTTAACCATAGATTGATGTAATATGGCACAATAAACTAGGTGGAGAAGTTTGAGACCAACGAAGAGAGATTTGGTCCAAGAGTCATCCTACTTAACCAAGTTCGTTCATTTTAGTCTTTCTTCGTTTCGACTAGCTTCAAAGTGGATCGAAGCCAAATGTCTTGCGAAAATTGATGTAATATGACACAATAAACCATGTGGAGAAGTTTCAGACCAACGAATAGAGATTTGGTCCAAGAATCATCCAACTTAACCAACTTCATCCATTTTGGTCTTTCTTTCTTTCGACTAGCTTCAAAGTGGACTGAAGCCAAATGTCTTGCAAAGATTGATGTAATATGGTACAATAAACCATGTGGAGAAGTTTGAGACCAACGAAGAGAGATTTGGTCAAAGAATCATCCAACTTAACCATGTTCGTCCATTTTGGTCTTTCTTTGTTTCGACTAGCTTCAAAGTTGACCGAAGCCAAATGTCTTGCAAAGATTGATGTAATATGACACAATAAACCATGTGGAGAAGTTTGAGACCAACGATGAGAGATGTGGTCCAAGAATCATCCAAATTAACCAAGTTCATCCATTTTGGTCTTTCTTCGGTTGGCCTAGCTTCAAAGTTGACCGAAGCGAAATGTCTGGTAAAGATTGATGTAATATGACACAATAAACCATGTGGAGAAGTTTGAGACCAACGAAGAGAGATTTGGTCCAAGAATCATCCAACTTAACCATGTTCGTCCATTTTGGTCTTTCTTCGTTTCTACTAGCTTCAAAGTTGACCGAAGCCAAATATCTTGCAAAGATTGATGTAATATGACACAATAAGCCATGTGGAGAAGTTTCAGACCAACGAATAGAGATTTGGTCCAAGAATCATCCAACTTAACCAACTTCATCCATTTTGGTCCTGCTTCCTTTCGACTAGCTTCAAAGTGGACTGAAGCCAAATGTCTTGCAAAGATTGATGTAATATGGTACAATAAACCATGTGGAGAAGTTTGAGACCAACGAAGAGAGATTTGGTCTAAGAATCATCCAACTTAACCATGTTCGTCCATTTTGGTCTTTCTTTGTTTCGACTAGCTTCAAAGTTGACCGAAGCCAAATGTCTTGCAAAGATTGATGTAATATGACACAATAAACCATGTGGAGAAGTTTGAGACCAACGATGAGAGATGTGGTCCAAGAATCATCCAAATTAACCAAGTTCATCCATTTTGGTCTTTCTTCGGTTGGCCTAGCTTCAAAGTTGACCGAAGCGAAATGTCTGGTAAAGATTGATGTAATATGACACAATAAACCATGTGGAGAAGGTTGAGACCAACGAAGAGAGATTTGGTCCAAGAATCATCCAACTTAACCATGTTCGTCCATTTTGGTCTTTCTTCGTTTCTACTAGCTTCAAAGTTGACCGAAGCCAAATATCTTGCAAAGATTGATGTAATATGACACAATAAGCCATGTGGAGAAGTTTCAGACCAACGAATAGAGATTTGGTCCAAGAATCATCCAACTTAACCAAGTTCATCCATTTTGGTCCTGCTTCCTTTCGACTAGCTTCAAAGTGGACTGAAGCCAAATGTCTTGCAAAGATTGATGTAATATGGTACAATAAACCATGTGGAGAAGTTTGAGACCAACGAAGAGAGATTTGGTCCAAGAATCATCCAACTTAACCAAGGTCATCCATTTTGGTCTTTCTTTGTTTCGACAAGCTTCAAAGTAGTCCGAAGCCAAATGTCTTGCAAAGATTGATGTAATATGGCACAATAAACCATGTGGAGAAGTTTGAGACCAACGAAGAGAGAGTTGGTCCAAGAATCATCCAACTTAACCAAGGTCATCCATTTTGGTCTTTCTTTGTTTCGACAAGCTTCAAAGTAGACCGAAGCCAAATGTCTTGCAAAGATTGATGTAATATGAAAGAATAAACCATGTGGAGAGGTTTGAGACCAACGAAGAGAGATTTGGTCCAAGAATCATCTAACTTTACCAAGTTCATCCATTTTGGTCTTTCTTTGTTTCAACTAGCTTCGAAGTTGACCGAAGCCAAATGTTAACCATAGATTGATGTAATATGGTACAATAAACTATCTGGAGAAGTTTGAGACCAACGAAGAGAGATTTGGTCCAAGAATCATCCAACTTAACCAAGTTCGTTCATTTTGGTCTTTCTTCGTTTCGACTAGCTTCTAAGTGGACCGAAGCCAAATGTCTTGCAAAGATTGATGTAATATGGCACAATAAACCATGTGGAGAAGTTTGAGACCAACGAAGAGAGATTTGGTCCAAAAATCAACCAACTTAACTAAGTTCGTCCATTTTGGTCTTTCTTCGTTTCGACTAGCTTCAAAGTTGACCGAAGCCAATGTCTTGCAAAGATTGATGAAATATGACACAATAAATCATGTGGAGAGGTTTGAGACCAACGAAGAGAGATTTGGTCCAAGAATCATCCAACTTAACCAAGTTTGTCCATTTTCGTCTTTCTTCCTTTCGATGAGCTTCAAAGTTGACCGAAGCCAAATGTCTTGCAAATATTGATGTAATATGACACAATAAACCATGTGGAGAAGTTTGAGACCAACGAAGAGACATTTGGTCCAAGAATCATCTAACTTAACCAAGTTCGTCCATTTTGGTCTTTCTTTGTTTCGACAAGCTTCAAAGTGGACCGATGCCAAATGTCTTGTAAAGATTGATGTAATATGACACAATAAACTATGTGGAGAAGTTTGAGACCAACGAAGAGAGATTTGGTCCAAGAATCATCCAACTTAACCAAGTTCGTCCATTTTGGTCTTTCTTCATGTCGACTAGCTTCAAAGTGGACCGAAGCCAAATGTCTTGCAAAGATTGATGTAATATGACACAATAAACCATGTGGAGAAGTTTGAGACCAACGAAGAGAGATTTGGTCAAAGAATCATCCAACTTAACCAAGTTCGTCCATTTTGGTCTTTCTTTGTGTCGACTAGCTTCAAAGTTGACCGAAGCCAAATGTCTTGCAATGATTGATGTAATATGACACAATAAACCATGTGGAGAGGTTTGAGACCAATGAAGAGAGATTTGGTCCAAGAATGATCCAACTTAACCAAGTTCGTTCATTTTGGTCTTTCTTTGTTTTGACTAGCTTCAAAGTTGACTGAAGCCAAATGTGAACCATAGATTGATGTAATATGACACAATAAACTATGTGGAGAAGTTTGAGACCAACGAAGAGAG
>JAKRYI020000263.1:25000-32500 GCA_022379115.2 Bauhinia variegata | reverse complement strand
GAGTCTCTGGGAAAATACAAAAATACCCCCACTTTTACAGAAAATGGCAAAAATTATCTAGTGATGCGCTAAGTCCAAAATTTGGTGTGGAGCTCCTCTGCACCCTCCTCTATTTTACTGCAAAGTCTTGAAGGAAACGGAGAAGTGTAGAGGCACAAAGTGAGTGTCGCAAGTGAGACTGTGACATCCTCCCCCACTTAAATGGGCAACGTCCCCGTTGCCTTAGCAGTCAGGAAGGCTTCTATCATCTGCTTGAAATCTTCTAAGTCTTCTGCTTTCTCCCAACTGGTTTCTTCGACTCCAAGTCCCTTCCACTTCACGAGATACTCCGTTCTTCGACGTCCTCGAACACGAACCACTCTATCCTTTAGAATCCGCTCCACGATCTTCTGCTTCGGCTTCGTGAGGTTGACTGCTGGGCGTGTTGACTGGTTGCGCTCTGGATCTTCTGCATCTGGATGATACGGCTTCAAGTTGCTGACGTGGATGACTGGGTGCACCTTCAACCATACTGGCAAATCTATCTTGTAAGCTACTTTCCCCACCTTCGCGATAATGGGGAACGGGCCCTCATATTTTCTGGTTAATCTCCGGTCACAGGTTGCCCTCATGCCTTTAAGTTGTTCAGGATTCAACTTAACAAGCACAAGATCTCCCACCTGGAGCTCCAGCGGTCGGCGTCCCTTGTCGGCCCACTTCTTCATCCTCTTTGATGCTTTCTCCAAGTATGCACGGGCAACTTCGACGTTCTGCTTCCACTCTTTCATGAAGTGATGAGCTTTGGGGTTGACTCCTCGATACTGCTCCGAGACGTTGTGAGGTAAAGACGGTTGCTGTCCTGTAACAATCTCAAAAGGACTTTTATTAGTAGTACTACTCTTTTGGACATTAAAACAAAATTGCGCAACATCAAGTAGCTGTGGCCAATTCTTCTGGTTGGCACTAGCAAAATGTCTCAAATATTCTTCAAGGAGACCATTAAAGCGCTCTGTCTGGCCATCAGTTTGCGGGTGGTAGCTGGAGGAAATGCTGAGTTCAGAACCAAGAATTCTGAAAAGCTCAGACCAAAAAGAACCTGTAAATCGACTGTCTCTATCACTAACAATATTTTGGGGCACACCCCAATACTTCACTACATATTTAAAAAACAATCGAGCTGTCTCTTCAGCTGAACAATACTTCGATGCTGGGATGAAGGTGCCATACTTCGAAAAGCGATCTACCACCACCAAAATTATGGTCAAATCTTCCACCTTTGGGAGGCCAGAAATAAAGTCTAGCGACACACTCTCCCAAGGTCTACTCGGCACTGGAAGTGGCTCCAACAACCCTGCAATCTTCGACCTCTCTACTTTATCCTGCTGACAGATGAGACAAGTCCGAGTGTAATTGACCACATCTTCCTTCATCTGCGGCCAATAATATCCCTGCTTCATCAAGGCGTGCGTTCTCTGCCACCCTGGATGACCAGCCCATAAAGTGTCGTGACATTCCTTCAAGAGAAATCTCCTCAGCTCTCCAGCCTTGGGGACAAAGAGGCGGCGCCCCTTGGCATAGAGTAGATCATCTTCGACCCAAAACTGACGAGTTTTTCCCTCTCTGGCTAACTGCATGATGTTCTGGGCTACAGGGTCCTTCCCTAGATTTTCTCGAATGCGCTCCCGCATCGAGGTCTCGACACGACTAGCAGCCGTGATAGATAGTAAAGTCATTGCCGCAAGCTCAGCCTTGCGACTAAGGGCATCTGCTACTTGGTTTGTCCTCCCCGCCTTGTGCTCAAAGGTGAAGTCAAATTCTGCCAAGAATTCCTGCCACCGACCCTGCTTGGCACTTAACTTGGGTTGAGAGAAGAAGTGACTAACAGCGGAATTGTCAGTCTTAACAACAAATCTAGACCCCAGTAAGTAGTGTCTCCACACACGCAAACAGTGAATCACGGCAAGCATCTCCTTCTCCTGGGCTGTGTATCTTCTTTCAACATCTGAGAGTTTATGGCTTTCGAAAGCAACAGGATGTCCTTCCTGAAGTAAGACTCCCCCTAGAGCAAAATCAGAGGCATCAGTTTGTACCTCAAAATGCTTTTGGATGTTCGGCAAGGCGAGTACAGGATCTTCCATCATAGCCCTCTTCATGTCTTCAAAAGCCGTTTGGCATTGTTCACTCCAACGCCACGGGACTCCCTTCTTCAATAATTCTGTCAATGGAGTCGCCCTTCTTGAGTACCCTTCTACAAATTTTCGATAGTAATTGGCTAATCCCAAGAAAGAACGAAGCTCCTTTACACCATTAGGGGTTCTCCACTCCTGGATCGCCCTCACCTTCTCCATGTCCATGCGGATACGGCCACGCTCGATGATATGGCCAAGAAACTTAATACGCTCTTGCGCAAAAGAGCACTTCTCCCGCTTAACAAATAATTGATTCTGCTTCAACCGCTTGAAAACCAGCTTGAGGTGCTCGACGTGCTCCTCCATAGTAGCACTATATACCACTATATCATCCAGATAAACGACCACAAATTTATCTAAAAAGTCATTAAACACCTGGTTCATGAGAGTACAAAATGTTGCAGGTGCATTGGTCAGTCCAAAAGGCATTACTAGGAATTCGAAAGCTCCATAACGAGTAACACAAGTCGTCTTCGGCTCATCCCCCTCTGCAATTCTGACTTGATAGTATCCCGATCTCAAGTCCAGCTTCGTGAAAAATTTGGCTCCACTCAACTGGTCAAAGAGGTCCTGTACCACAGGAATGGGGTACTTGTTCCGGACAGTGATCTTGTTAAGGGCTCTGTAATCTACACACATTCGGAGGCTCCCATCCTGCTTCTTCTGGAACAACACCGGAGCTCCAAATGGTGCTTTGGAAGGTCTGATGAATCCTGCCTCCAACAACTCGTTCAGCTGCTTCCGTAGTTCTGCCAATTCTGGAGGGGCCATCCGATAAGGGCTTCGGGCAGGGGGTTTCACCCCTGGGATTAATTCAATCTCATGATCAATCTCCCTTCTCGGCGGCAAGGTTGGTGGTAGTTTCTCAGGCATTACTTCCTCAAAGCCTTTCAACACGGCCTGAATCTCTGCAGGAACTTGCTCGTCTTCATCAAAATCTTCTTGTGGCTTCGGCACTGCCACGAAAGAGGGTTCCATCCGCTTCACTCCCTTCTTGAATTGAATAGCGGATAGGAGTTTGGCTCCCTCGGTCTGCCTAACTTCAACAGGCACCATGCTGGGGTTCTCTCCCATGATCAACAAGCAATTGGCAGCTGGAACAGGCATGGCCTGGTGCCCTAGGAGGAACTCCATCCCCAACACCACATCAAAATCATCCATCTGGGCAACTACAAAGTCTGTTCTCCCCTGCCACGAACCAAGCTTCACCATAACTTGTTTGGCTATGCCGGCGGTAGGTGAAGCCTGAGAGTTTACAGCCTTGAGACGGCCCAAGTCCTTCTCCAACTTTAAGCCGAGCCTTTTGGCTTCTCCCACTGAGATGAAATTGTGGGTGGCACCAGTATCCACCATAACGCTAGTGGCTGCCTTCCCTCCCACATTGCCTTTGACAAACATAAGCCCTTTGCTCGGATTCTTCTTGCTACTATCGGCTTGTCTTTTTAGTGCATTTAAAAATCGAAGAGCTCCCATCCTCGGAGCGTCTACTTCTTCCATATCATTCTCTTCTTCTTCAACTTCTTGAGGAGTTTCTTGGGTTTGATCTTGAATGCTTGCTTGAAGTGCGCTAAGTGCAGCTTTGTGGGGGCACTCCGCAACTCTGTGTGGTCCATTGCACAAGAAGCAAGAAATGGGTCTAAGTCTGGTATTGGCATTGGACCCTTGGGAAGACGTTGATGAGTTAGCAGGGTTAGGCTTCCGGTACTCTCCTCCCCCACTTTTCCCTTTGTTGAACCTGTTAGATTGTCCTCCACTCCCACTAGAAGATGAAGTGGCATTACTGGCATTCTTCTTAGTGGCAGAAGAGTCAGGGGTATAGTCTGTTAAGCGTTCAGCAGCAGCCAAAGCAGTTGGGACATCCGAGATTCTTTGTCGTTGAAGTTCCGTTCTAGCCCATGGCTTTAGCCCTTCAAGGAACCAAAACAATCGATCCGCCTCCGTCATGTCTCGGATGTCGAGCATTAATCCCGAAAACTTCTTCACATACTCCCGCATTGAGCTCGTCTGCTTCAACTCCCTGAGCTGACGTCTTGCCATATATTCTACATTCTCAGGGAAGAATTGTAATTTCAACTCCTTCTTCAGGTCTTCCCAAGAGTCAATGGAACATCTTCCATTTTGTATCTCTTCGAATTTGGTCCTCCACCAGAGCTTCGCATCTCCTACAAGATACATGCATGCCACCTCGACTTTCTCTTCTTCTGTATTAAACTTCATGGCCCGGAGGTATCTCTCCATGTCAAACAGGAAGTTCTCTAACTCCTTGGCATCTCGGGCCCCGTTAAAAGTTCGAGGTTCTGGGAACTTGACCTTTCTCGATTCGAGTCCCCCATCCCTTGGATTACTATTTCCAATAGCGTGCATGGTCACATTAAGCTTCATCTTCATGTCTTCCATCTCTGCTCTCAGGGCATTGATGACCCCTTGCATCTGACCCACTTGCTCTTCAAGGCGGTGTTGTGCCTCGATAGCAGTCTCACCCCTGGCACTCCCCGATGGGCGGCTAGTATCGCCCTCCTCACCCCATCGTGGTCTACAAAGGTGAGATTCTATGGTGACAACTCTTTGGGTGAGCTCGGGGATTCTGTACCCATCAACTTCTTGCTTAAAGTCAATCAACGAGTCACTGAGCCCATCGACTTCACGCTCGATATATGCAAATCTTTCCTTGGTGTTTAATCGTTCGGTGTTGGTGGTCTTCGACTTACCCATGGCTCGCCAATCTTAGCCAAGGGCTCTGATACCAACTGTCACGGGCTGAGAGGTTTAGCTAGTCAGACCGTGCGGCACTTGCCTGCAAGCAAGTCAGCCAACCATTAGTTCAAACATCCGAAAGTATATTATTGGGATTCACATCGAAGGCACAACAATTCTATTAACAACCAAGGTGGCAAAGCACCATCAAGCAATCACAAGACAAGCACATCATAGACAACCAACATAGAAAGCAAGTAAGCAACACGAGTCGGGACAAATAAAAGAAGAGGGGCTACTTCTTTATTGATATCTCATGCATACAAGTAGTTGGCTTGGTGTAGGGGAAGTATATAGCAACACCAAGCCGTCCCCTATGCTGGCACCAAGACCCACCCAAGGTCACCTGGCGCCCCCCCCTAAAGAGCTTAATTTACAGATTCCCTCCTGGCAGGACAAGACATCATTTTTCCGAGCCAACATAAGGCCTCTTTTTGGAGAACCGAATGTCGGAATTCGACAAATGACCTGTCAAAACGAAGATAAAAATCCAAAGAACGCGGCCATGTGCTTTTCTTCGGCACTGGACAAGCGAGTCTCTGGGAAAATACAAAAATACCCCCACTTTTACAGAAAATGGCAAAAATTATCTAGTGATGCGCTAAGTCCAAAATTTGGTGTGGAGCTCCTCTGCACCCTCCTCTATTTTACTGCAAAGTCTTGAAGGAAACGGAGAAGTGTAGAGGCACAAAGTGAGTGTCGCAAGTGAGACTGTGACACTTGGCTGCCGCACATGATGCCCATGCTGCCGCACACGCTGCCTGCATGCTGCCTTGGCTGCCGCACATGATGCCCATGCTGCCGCACACGATGCCTGCAGTTTGCCTTGGCTGCCGCACATGCTGCCCATGCTGCCGCACAAGCTGCCTGCATGCTGCCTTGGCTGCCGCACATGATGCCCATGCTGCCGCACACGCTGCCCATGCTGCCGCACACGTTGCCTACATGCTGCCTTGGCTGCCGCACAAGCTGCCTGCATGCTGCCTTGGCTGCCGCACATGATGCCCATGCTGCCGCACAAGCTGCCTGCATGCTGCCTTGGCTGCCGCACAAGCTGCCTGCATGCTGCCTTGGCTGCCGCACAAGCTGCCTGCATGCTGCCTTGGCTGCCGCACATGATGCCCACGCTGCCGCACACGCTGCCTGCAGTTTGCCTTGGCTGCCGCACATGCTGCCCCTGCTGCCGCACAAGCTGCCTGCATGCTGCCTTGGCTGCCGCACAGGATGCCCATGCTGCCGCACACGCTGCCTGCATGCTGCCTTGGCTGCCGCACATGATGCCCATGCTGCCGCACAAGCTGCCTGCATGCCGCACACGCTGCCTGCATGCTGCCCATGCTGCCGCACACGCTGCCTTGGCTGCCGCACATGATGCTTGCATGCTGCCCATGCTGCCGCACACGCTGCCTTGGCTGCCGCACATGATGCCCATGCTGCCGCACACGCTGCCTTGGCTGCCGCACAAGCTGCCTGCATGCTGCCTTGGCTGCCGCACACGCTGCCCATGCTGCCGCACACGCTGCCTGCATGCTGCCTTGGCTGCCGCACATGATGCCCATGCTGCCGCACACGATGCCTGCAGTTTGCCTTGGCTGCCGCACATGCTGCCCATGCTGCCGCACAAGCTGCCTGCATGCTGCCTTGGCTGCCGCACATGCTGCCCATGCTGCCGCACAAGCTGCCTGCATGCTGCCTTGGCTGCCGCACAAGCTGCCTGCATGCTGCCTTGGCTGCCGCACATGATGCCCATGCTGCCGCACACGCTGCCTGCAGTTTGCCTTGGCTACCGCACATGCTGCCCATGCTGCCGCACAAGCTGCCTGCATGCTGCCTTGGCTGCCGCACAGGATGCCCATGCTGCCGCACACGCTGCCCATGCTGCCGCACACGCTGCCTGCATGCTGCCTTGGCTGCCGCACATGATGCCCATGCTGCCGCACAAGCTGCCTGCATGCCGCACACGCTGCCTGCATGCTGCCCATGCTGCCGCACACGCTGCCTTGGCTGCCGCACATGATGCCCATGCTGCCGCACACGCTGCCTTGGCTGCCGCACAAGCTGCCTGCATGCTGCCTTGGCTGCCGCACATGATGCCCATGCTGCCGCACACGCTGCCTGCAGTTTGCCTTGGCTGCCGCACATGCTGCCCATGCTGCCGCACAAGCTGCCTGCATGCTGCCTTGGCTGCCGCACATGATGCCCATGCTGCCGCACACGCTGCCCATGCTGCCGCACACGCTGCCTGCATGCTGCCTTGGCTGCCGCACATGATGCCCATGCTGCCGCACATGCTGCCGCACAAGCTGCTGCATGCCGCACACGCTGCCTGCATGCTGCCCATGCTGCCGCACACGCTGCCTTGGCTGCCGCACATGATGCCCATGCTGCCGCACACGCTGCCTTGGCTGCCGCACATGATGCCCATGCTGCCGCACATGCTGCCTGCATGCCGCACACGCTGCCTGCATGCTGCCCATGCTGCCGCACACGCTGCCTGCATGCTGCCTTGGCTCCCGCACATGATGCCCATGCTGCCGCACATGCTGCCCGTGGAGCTGCACACGTAGCCTGCATTGCT
>JAKRYI020000261.1:0-181147 GCA_022379115.2 Bauhinia variegata | reverse complement strand
GAATCTGCTCTTCTGGCCAGCTTGAAACCACGAAATTTTAGCATCTTCAAACCACGAGATAATTACATGAAATTAATTTTACAAGCTCTTGAAACACTGTATTCACTCATACCAATTTTCAGTGTGTGCGCATGTGCGGGCCATGGCAGCATGTGCTGCAGCTGATGGGCAGCAAGCAGGCAGTGTGTGTGCGGCATCATGGGCAGCATGTTCAGCAACAAAGGTATCATGCAGGCAGCCAGTGCGCAGCAAGGGCAGCATGTAGGGACCAAATCTCTCTTCGTTGGTCTCAAACTTCTCCACATGGTTTATTGTGTCATATTACATCAATCTATGGTTCACATTTGGCTTCAGTCAACTTTGAAGCTAGTCAAAACAAAGAAAGACAAAAATGAACGAACTTGGTTAGTTGGATCATTCTTGGACCAAATCTCTCTTCATTGGTCTCAAACCTCTCCACATGGTTTATTGTGTCATATTACATCAATCATTGCAAGACATTTGGCTTCGGTCAACTTTGAAGCTAGTCGACACAAAGAAAGACCAAAATGGACGAACTTGGTTAAGTTGGATGATTCTTGGACCAAATCTCTCTTCGTTGGTCTCAAACTTCTCCACATGGTTATTGTGTCATATTACATCAATCTTTGCAAGACATTTGGCTTCGGTCCACTTTGAAGCTAGTCGACATGAAGGAAAGACCAAAATGGACGAAACTTGGTTAAGTTGGATGATTCTTGGACCAAATCTCTCTTCGTTGGTCTCAAACTTCTCCACATAGTTTATTGTGTCATATTACATCAATCTTTACAAGACATTTGGCATCGGTCCACTTTGAAGCTTGTCGAAACAAAGAAAGACCAAAATGGACGAACTTGGTTAGTTAGATGATTCTTGGACCAAATCTCTCTTCGTTGGTCTCAAACTTCTCCACATGGTTTATTGTGTCATATTACATCAATATTTGCAAGACATTTGGCTTCGGTCAACTTTGAAGCTCATCGAAAGGAAGAAGACGAAAATGGACAAACATGGTTAAGTTGGATGATTCTTGGACCAAATCTCTCTTCGTTGGTCTCAAACCTCTCCACATGGTTTATTGTGTCATATTTCATCAATCTTTGCAAGACATTGGCTTCGGTAACTTTGAAGCTAGTCGAAACGAAGAAAGACCAAAATGGACGAACTTAGTTAAGTTGGATGATTCTTGGACCAAATCTCTCTTCGTTGGTCTCAAACTTCTCCACATGGTTTATTGTGCCATATTACATCAATCTTTGCAAGACATTTGGCTTCGGTCCACTTAGAAGCTAGTCGAAACGAAGAAAGACCAAAATGAACGAACTTGGTTAAGTTGGATGATTCTTGGACCAAATCTCTCTTCGTTGGTCTCAAACTTCTCCATAGTTTATTGTACCATATTACATCAATCTATGGTTAACATTTGGCTTCGGTCAACTTCGAAGCTAGTTGAAACAAAGAAAGACCAAAATGGACGAACTTGGTAAAGTTGGATGATTCTTGGACCAAATCTCTCTTCGTTGGTCTCAAACCTCTCCACATGGTTTATTGTTTCATATTACATCAATCTTTGCAAGACATTTGGCTTCGGTCTACTTTGAAGCTTGTCGAAAACAAAGAAAGACCAAAATGGATGAACTTGGTTAAGTTGGATGATTCTTGGACCAAACTCTTCTTCGTTGGTCTCAAACTTCTCCACATGGTTTATTGTGCCATATTACATCAATCTTTGCAAGACATTTGGCTTCGGACACTACTTTGAAGCTAGTCGAAACAAAGAAAGACCAAAATGGATGAACTTGGTTAAGTTGGATGATTCTTGGACCAAATCTCTCTTCGTTGGTCTCAAACTTCTCCACATGGTTTATTGTTCATATTACATCAATCTTTGCAAGACATTTGGCTTCGGTCCACTTTGAAGCTAGTCGAAAGGAAGCAGGACCAAAATGGACGAACTTGGTTAAGTTTGGATGATTCTTGGACCAAATCTCTATTCGTTGGTCTCAAACTTCTCCACATGGCTTATTGTGTCATATTACATCAATCTTTGCAAGTATTGGCTTCGGTCAACTTTGAAGCATAGTAGAAACGAAGAAAGACCAAAATGGACGAACATGGTTAAGTTGGATGATTCTTGGACCAAATCTCTCTTCGTGGTCTCAACCTTCTCCACATGGTTTATTGTGTCATATTACATCAATCTTTATACAGACATTTCGCTTCGGTCAACTTTGAAGCTAGGCCACCGAAGAAAGACCAAAATGGATGAACTTGGTTAATTTGGATGATTCTTGGACCACATCTCTCATCGTTGGTCTCAAACTTCTCCACATGGTTTATTGTGTCATATTACATCAATCTTTGCAAGACATTTGGCTTCGGTCAACTTTGAAGCTAGTCGAAACAAAGAAAGACCAAAATGGACGAACATGGTTAAGTTGGATGATTCTTGGACCAAATCTCTCTTCGTTGGTCTCAAACTTCTCCACATGGTTTTTGTGTACCATATTACATCAATCTTTGCAAGACATTTGGTTCGGTCCACTTTGAAGCTAGTCGAAAGGAAGCAGGACCAAAATGGATGAAGTTGGTTAAGTTGGATGATTCTTGGACAAATCTCTCTTCGTTGGTCTCAAACTTCTCCACATGGTTTATTGTGTCATATTACATCAATCTTTGCAAGATATTTGGCTTCGGTTCAACTTTGAAGCTAGTAGAAACGAAGAAAGACCAAAATGGACGAACTTGGTAAGTTGGATGATTCTTGGACCAAATCTCTCTTCGTTGGTCTCAAACTTCTCCACATGGTTTATTGTGTCATATTACATCAATCTTAGCCAGACATTTGGCTTCGGTCAACTTTGAAGCTAGGCCAACGAAGAAAGACCAAAATGGACGAACTTGGTTAATTTGATGATTCTTGGACCAAATCTCTCATCGTTGTCTCAAATTCTCCACATGGTTTATTGTGTCATATTACATCAATCTTTGCAAGACATTTGGGCTTCGGTCAACTTTGAAGCTAGTCGAAACAAAGAAAGACCAAAATGGACGAACATGGTTAAGTTGGATGATTCTTGGACCAAATCTCTCTTCGTTGGTCTCAAACTTCTCCACATGGTTTATTGTACCATATTACATCAATCTTTGCAAGACATTTGGCTTCAGTCCACTTTGAAGCTAGTCGAAAGGAAGAAAGACCAAAATGGATGAAGTTGGTTAAGTTGATGATCTTGGACCAAATCTCTATTCGTTGGTCTGAAACTTCTCCACATGGTTTATTGTGTCATATTACATCAATTTTTGCAAGACATTTGGCTTCGATCCACTTTGAAGCTAGTCGAAACGAAGAAAGACTAAAATGAACGAACTTGGTTAAGTAGGATGACTCTTGGACCAAATCTCTCTTCGTTGGTCTCAAACTTCTCCACCTAGTTTATTGTGCCATATTACATCAATCTATGGTTAACATTTGGCTTCGGTCAACTTTGAAGCTAGTCGAAACAAAGAAAGACCAAAATGGACGAACTTGGTTAAGTTAGATGATTCTTGGACCAAATCTCTCTTCGTTGGTCTCAAACTCCTCACATGTTTATTGTGTCGTATTACATCAATCTTTGCAAGACATTTTGCTTAGGTCAACTTTGAAGCTAGTCGAAAGAAAGAAAGTCCAAAATGGACGAAGTTGGTTAAGTTGGATGATTCTTGGACCACAATCTCTATTCGTTGGTCTGAAACTTCTCCACAATCGCTTATTGTGTCATATTACATCAATCTTTGCAAGACATTTGCTTCGGTCAACTTGAAGCTAGTCGAAACGAAGAAAGACCAAATGGACGAACATGGTTAAGTTGGATGATTCTTAGAACCAAATCTCTCTCTTCGTTGTCTCAAACTTCTCCACATGGTTTATTATTGTGTCATATAATATCAATTTTTTGCAAGACATTTTGCTTAGGTCAACTTTGAAGCTAGTCGAAAGAAAGAAACACCAAAATGGATGAAGTTGGTTAAGTGGATGATTCTTGGACCAAATCTCTATTCGTTGGTCTGAAACTTCCCACATAGCTTATTGTATTCATATTACATCAATCTTTGCAAGTGGCTTCGGTCAACTTTGAAGCTAGTAGAAACGAAGAAAGACCTAAATGGACGAACATGATTAAGTGGGATGATTCTTAGACCAAATCTCTCTTCGTTGGTCTCAAACTTCTCCAAATGGTTTATTGTGTCATAATACATCAATATTTGCAAGACATTTGCTTAGGTCAACTTTGAAGCTAGTCGAAAGAAAGAAAGTCCAAAATGGCCGAAGTTGGTTAAGTTGGATGATTCTTGGACAAAATCTCTATTCGTTGGTCTGAAACTTCTCACACATCGCTTATTGTGTCCATATTACATCAATCTTTGCAAGACATTTGGCTTCGGTCAACTTTGAAGCTAGTCGAAACGAAGAAAGACCAAAATGGACGAACATGGTTAAGTTGGATGATTCTTAGACCAAATCTCCTTCGTTGGTCTCAAACTTCTCCACATGGTTTATGTGTCATATTATATCAGTTTTGCAAGACATTTTGCTTAGGTCAACTTTGAAGACAAGTCGAAAGAAAGAAAGACCAAAATGGATGAAGTTGGTTAAGTTGGATGATTCTTGGACCAAATCTCTATTCGTTGGCTGAAACTTCTCCACATGGCTTATTGTGTCATACTACAATACATCAATCTTTGCAAGATATTTGGCTTCGGTCAACTTGAAGCTAGTAGTAAACAAAGAAAAGACCAAAATGGACGAACATGGTTAAGTTGGATGATTCTTTGGACCAAATCTCTCTTCGTTGGTCTCAAACCTCTCCATATGGTTTATTCTGTCATATACATCAATCTTTGCAAGACATTTGCCTTCGGTCAACTTTGAAGCTAGTCGAAACAAAGAAAGACTAAAATGGACGAACTTGGTTAAGTTGGATGATTCTTGGACCAAATCTCTCTTCCTGGGTTCAAACTTCACACATGGTTTCTTGTGTCATATTACATCAATCTTTGCAAGACATTTGGCTTCGGTCACTTTGAATCTAGTCGAAAAGAAAGAAGGACCAAAATGGACGAACTTGGATAAGTTGGATGATTCTTGTTCCAAATCTCTCTTCGTTGCTCTCAAACTTCTCCACATGGTTTATTGTGTCATAATTCATCAATCTTTGCAAGAAATTGGCTTCGGTCAACTTTGAAGCTAGTCGAAAGGAAGAAAGACCAAAATGGACGAACTTAGTTAAGTTGTTGATACTTGGACCAAATCTCCTAGTTGGTCTCAAACTTCTCCACATGGTTTATTGTGTCATATTACTTCAATCTTTGAAAGACATTTGGCTTCGGTCCTCTTAGAAGCTAGTCGAAACGAAGAAAGACCAAAATGAACGAACTTGGTTAAGTTGGATGATTCTTGGACCAAATCTCTCTTCGTTGGTCTCAAACTTCTCCACATAGTTTATTGTGCCATATTACATCAATCTATGGTTAACATTTGGCTTCGGTCAACTTTGAAGCTAGTTGAAACAAAGAAAGACCAAAATGGATGAAATTGGTAAAGTTAGATGATTCCTGGACCAAATCTCTCTTCGTTGGTCTCAAACCTCTCCACATGGTTTATTGTGTCATATTACATCAATCTTTGCAAGACATTTGGCTTCGGTCAACTTTGAAACTAGTCGAAAAAAAAAAAAGACCAAAATGGACGAACTTCGTTAAGTTGGATGATTCATGACCAAATCACTCTTCGTTGTGTTCACAAACTTCTCCACATGGTTTATTGTATCATATTACATCAATCTTTTGCAAGACATTTGGCTTCGATCCACTTTGAAGCTAGTCGAAATAAAGAAAGACCAAAATCGACGAACTTGGTTTAAGTTGGATGATTCTTGACCAAATCTATCTTCGTTGGTCTCAAACTTCTCCACATGGTTAATTGTGTCATATTACATTGCAATCTTTGCAAGACATTTGGCTTCGGTCAACTTTGAAGCTTAGTCGAAACAAGAAAGACCAAAATGGACGAACATGGTTAAGTTTGGATGATTCTTAGACCAAATCTCTCTTCGTTGGTCTCAAACTTCTCCACATGTTTTATTGTGTCATATTATATCAATTTTTGCAAGACATTTGGCTTAGGTCAACTTTGAAGCTAGTCGAAAGAGAAGAAAGACCAAAATGGATGAAGTTAGTTAAGTTGGATGATTCTTGGACCAAATCTCTATTCGTTGGTCTGAAACTTCTCCACATGGCTTATTGTGTGTCATATTACATCAATCTTTGCAAGATATTTGGCTTCGGTTCAACTTTGAAGCTAGTAGAGTAGAAACGAAGAAAGACCAAAATGGACGAACATGGTTAAGTTGGATGATTCTTGGACCAAATCTCTCTTCCTTGGTTCAAACTTCTACACATGGTTTCTTGTGTCATATTCCATCAATCTTTGCAAGACATTTGGCTTCGGTCCACTTTGAATCTAGTCGAAAGTAAGAAGGACCAAAATGGACGAACTTGGTTAAGTTGGATGATTCTTGTTCCAAATCTCTCTTCGTTGCTCTCAAACTTCTCCACATGGTTTTATTGTGTCATATTTCATCAATCTTTGCAAGACATTGGCTTCGGTCAACTTTGAAGCTAGTCGAAATGAAGAAAGACCAAAATGGACGAACGTAAGTTAAGTTGGTTGATTCTTGGACCAAATGACTCTTAGTTGGTCTCAAACTTCTCCACTTCTCCACATGGTTTATTGTGTCATATTACATCAATCTTTGAAAGACATTTGGCTTCGGTTCCACTTAGAAGCTAGTCGAAACGAAGAAAGACCAAAATGAACGAACTTGGTTAAGTTGGATGATTCTTGGACCAAATCTCTCTTCGTTGGTCTCAAACTTCTCCACATAGTTTATTGTGCCATATTACATCAATCTATGGTTAACATTTGGCTTCGGTCAACTTTGAAGCTAGTTGAAACAAAGAAAGACCAAAATGGATGAAATTGGTAAAGTTAGATGATTCCTGGACCAAATCTCCTTTCGTTGGACTCAAACCTCTCCACATGGTTTATTGTGTCATATTACATCAATCTTTGCAAGACATTTGGCTTCGGTCAACTTTGAAACTAGTCGAAAAAAAAAAAAGACCAAAATATACGAACTTCGTTAAGTTGGATGATCATGGACCAAATCTCTCTTCGTTGTGTTCTCAAACTTCTCCACATGGTTTATTGTATCATATTACATCAATTTTTGCAAGACATTTGGCTTCGATCCACTTTGAAGCTAGTCGAAATAAAGAAAGACCAAAATCGACGAACTTGGTTAAGTTGGATGATTCTTGGACCAAATCTATCTTCGTTGGTCTCAAACTTCTCCACATGGTTAATTGTGTCATATTACATGCATCTTGCAAGACATTTGGCTTCGGTCAACTTTGAAGCTAGTCGAAATAAAGAAAGAACAAAATCGACGAACTTGGTTAAGTTGGATGATTCTTGGACCAAATCTGTCTTCATTGGTATCAAACTTCTCCACATGGTTTTATTGTGTCATATTACATGAATCTTTCGCAAGGCATTTGGCTTCGTCCAACTTTGAAAGCTAGTCTATTTAAAAGAAAGACCAAAATCGACGAACTTGGTTAAGTTGGATGATTCTTGGAGCAAATCTCTCTTCTTTGGTCTCAAACTTCTCCACATGGTTTATTGTGCCATATTACATGAATCTTTGTAAGACATTTGGTTCGGTTAGCTTGGAAGCTTGTCGAAACAAACGAAAGACCAAAATGGACGAACTTGGTTAAGTTGGATGATTCTTGACCAAATCTCTCTTCGTTGGTCTCAAACTTCTCCACATGGTTTATATGTTTCATATTACATCAATCTTTGCAAGACATTTGGCTTCGGTCCACTTTGAAGCTAGTTGAAAGGAAAGGAGACCAAAATCGAAAAACTTGGTTAAGTTGGATGATTCTTGGACCAAATCAGTCTTCATTGGTCTCAAACTTCTCCACATGGTTTATTGTGTCATATTACATTAATCTTTGCAAGGCAATTGGCTTCGGTCCACTTTGAAGCTAGTCGAAAAGAAGAAAGACCCAAATGGACGAACTTGGTTAAGTAGGATGATTCTTGACCAAATCTTTCCTTCGTTGGTATCAAAACTTCTCCACATTGGTATATTGTGCCATATTACATCAATCTTTGCAAGACATTTGACTTCGGTCAACTTTGAAGCATGTCGAAACAACGAAAGACCAAAATGGACGAACTTGGTTAAGTTGGATGATTCTTGAACCAAATCTCTCTTCGTTGGTCTCAAACTTCTCACATGGTTTATTGTATCATATTACATCAATCTTGCAAGACATTTGGCTTCGGTCCACTTTGAAGCTAGTTGAAAGGAAAGGAGACCAAAATCGAAAAACTTGGTTAAGTTGGATGATTCTTGGACCAAATAAGTCTTTCATGGTCTCAAACTTCTCCACATGGTTTATTGTGTCATATTTACATTAATCTTTCCAAGAATTGGCTTCGGTCCACTTTGAAGCTAGTCGAAAGGAAGAAAGACCCAAATGGACGAACTTGGTTAAGTTGGATGATTCTTGGACCAAATCTGTCTTCTTCATTGGTATCAAACTTCTCCACATGGTTTATTGTGTCATATTACATGAATCTATCGCAAGAGCTTTGGCTTCGGTCAACTTTGAAGCTAGTCGATTTAAGAAAGACCAAAATCGACGAACTTGGTTAAGTTGGATGATTCTTGGAGCAAATCTCTCTTCTTTGGTCACAAACTTCTCCACATGGTTTATTGTGCCATATTACATCAATCTTTGCAAGACATTTGGTTCGGTTAGCTTTGAAGCTTGTCGAAACAACGAAAGACCAAAATGGACGAACTTGGTTAAGTTGGATGATTCTTGAACCAAATCTCTCTTCGTTGGTCTCAAACTTCTCCACATGGTTTATTGTGTCATATTACATCAATCTTTGCAAGACATTTCGCTTCGGTCCACTTTGAAGCTAGTCGAAACAAAGAAAGACCAAAATAGACGAACAGTTAAGTTGGATGATTCTTGGACCAAATCTCTCTTCGTTGGTCTCAAAACCTCCACATGGTTTATTTTATCATATTACATTAATCTTTGCAAGACATTTGGCTTCAGTCAACTTTGAAGCTAGTCGAAACAAAGAAAGACCAAAATGGACGAACTGGTTAAGTTGGATGATTCTTTGGACCAAATCTCTCTTCGTTGGTCTCAAACTTCTCCACATGGTTTATTGTCTCATATTACACATCAATCTTTCCAAGACATTTGGCTTCGGTCACTTCAAAGCTTGTCGAAACAGAGAAAGACCAAAATGGACGAACTTGGTTAAGTTGGATGATTTCTTGACCAAATCTCTCTTCGTTGGTCTCAAACTTCTCCACATGATTTATTGTGCCATATTACATCAATCTTTCCAAGACATTTGGTTTCGATCAGCTTCGAAGCTTGTCGAAACAGAGAAAGACCAAAATGGACGAACTTGGTTAAGTTGGATGATTCTTGAACCAAATCTCTCTTTTTGGTCTCAAACTTCTCCACATGGTTTATTGTATCATATTACATCAATCTTTGCAAGACATTTGGCTTCGGTCCACTTTGAAGCTAGTCGAAATAAAGAAAGACCAAAATCGAGACGAACTTGGTTAAGTTGGATGATTCTTGGACCAAATCTCTCTTCGTTGTCTCAAACTTCTCCACATGGTTTATTGTGTCATATTACATCATCTTTGCAAGACATTTGGCTTCGGTCAACTTTGAGAGCAAGTAGTCGAAATAAAGAAAGACCAAAATCGACGAACTTGGTTAAGTTGGATGATTCTTGGACCAAATCTCTCTTCGTTGGTCTCAAACTTCTCCACATGTTTATTGTGTGCATATTACATCAATCTTTGCAATACATTTGGCTTCGGTCCACTTTGAAGCTAGTCGAAATAAAGAAAGACCAAAATGGACGAACTTGGTTAAGTTGGATGATTCTTGGACCAAATCTCTCTTCGTTGGTCTCAAACTTCTCCACATGGTTTATTGTGTCATATTACATCATCTTTGCAAGACATTTGGCTTCGGTCAACTTTGAAGCTAGTCGAAATAAAGAAAGACCAAAATGGACGAACTTGGTTAAGTTGGATGATTCTTGGACCAAATCTCTTCTCGTTGGTCTCAAACTTCTCCCCATGGTTAATTGTGTCATATTACATGCATCTTTGCAAGACATTTGGCTTCGGTCAACTTTGAAGCTAGTCGAATAAAGAAAGACCAAAATCGACGAACTTGGTTAAGTTGGATGATTCTTGGACCAAACTCTCTCTTCGTTGGTCTCAAACTTCTCCACATGGTTTTTAGTGTCATATTACATCAATCTTTCCTAGACATTTGGCTTTTGGTCAACTTTGAAGCTTGTCGAAACAAAGAAAGACCAAAATAGACGAACTTGGTTAAGTTGGATGATTCTTGGACCAAATCTCTCTTCGTTGGGCTCAAACTTCTCCACATGTTTTATATGTATCATATTACATCAATCTTTGCAGACATTTGGCTTCGGTCCACTTTGAAACTTGTCGAAGGGAAGAGAGACCAAAATGGAAAAACTGGTTAAGTTGGATGATTCGTGGACCAAATCACTCTTCGTTGGTCTCAAACTTCTCCACATGGTTTATTGTGCCATATTACATCAACTTTGCAAGGCATTTGGTTTCGGTCAGCTTCGAAGCTTGTCGAAACAAAGAAAGACCAAAATGGATGAACTTGGTTAAGTTAATGATTCTTGGACCAAATCTATCTTCGTTGGTCTCAAAACTTCTCGACATGGTTTATGTGTCACATTACATCAATCTATGCTTGACATTTGGCTCAGTCAATCTTTCCAAGACTTTGGTTTCTGTCAGCTTCAAAGCTTGTCGAAACTAGAGAAAGACCAAAAATGGACGAACATGGTTAAGTTGAGATGATTCTTCGACAAATCTATCTCTTCGTTGGTCTCAAACTTCTCACATGGTTTATTGTGTCACATTACATCAATCTATGCTTGACATTTGGTTTCGGTCAGCTTCGAAGCTTGTCGAAACAGAGAAAGACCAAAATGGACGAACATGGTTAAGTTAGATGATTCTTGGACCAAAATCTATCTCTTCGTTGGTCTCAAACTTCTGCACATGGTTTATTGTGTCACATTACATCAATCTATGCTTGACATTTGGCTTCGGTCAACTTTGAAGCTAGTCGAAATAAAGAAAGACCAAAATGGACGAACTTGGTTAAGTTGGATGATTCTTGGCCCAAATCTTTCGTCGTTGGTCTCAAACTTCTCCACATGGTTTATTGTGTCATATTACATCAATCTTTGCAAGACATTGGCTTCGGTCAACTTTGAAGCTAGTCGAAACAAAGAAAGACCAAAATCGACGAACTTGGTTAAGTTGGATGATTCTTGGACCAAATCTCTCTTCGTTGGTCTCAAACTTCTCCACATGGTTTATTGTGTCATATTACATCAATCTTTCTAGACATTTGGTTTTGGTCAGCTTTGAAGCTTGTCGAAACAAAGAAAGACCAAAATAGACGAACTTGGTTAAGTAGGATAATTCTTGGACCAAATCTCTCATCGTTGGGCTCAAACTTCTCCACATGTTTTATTGTATCATATTACATCAATCTTTGCAAGACATTTGGCTTGGACCACTTTGAAACTTGTCGAAAGGAAGAGAGACCAAAAATATAAAACTTGGTTTAAGTTGGATGATTCGTGGACCAAATCACTCTTCGTTGGTCTCAAAACTTCTCCACATGGTATATTGTGCCATATTACATCATTCTTTGCCAAGACATTTGGTTTCGGTCAGCATCGAAGCTTGTCGAAACAAAGAAAGACCAAAATGGATGAACTTGGTTAAGTTGGATGATTCTTGGACCAAATCTATCTTCGTTGGTCTCAAACTTCTCCACATGTTTACTGTGTCACATTACATCAATCTATGCTTGACATTTGGCTTCAGTCAACCTTGAAGCTAGTCGAAAGAAAGAAAGACCCAAAATGGACGAACATGGTTAAGTTAGATGATTCTTGGACCAAATCTATCTTCGTTGGTCTCAAACTTCTCCACATGGTTTATTGTGTCATATTACATCAATCTATGCTTGACATTTGGCTTCGGTCAACTTTGAAGGCAAGTCGAAAGAAGAGAAAGACCCAAATGGATGAACTTGGTTAAGTTGGATGATTCTTGGGACCAAATCTTTCGTTGTTGTATCAAACTTCTCCACATGGTTTATTGTGTCATATTACATCAATCTTTGCAAGACATTGGCTTCGGTCAACTTTGAAGCTAGTCGAAACGAAGAAAGACCAAAATGGACGAACTTGGTTAAGTTGGATGATTCTTGGACCAAATCTCTCTTCGTTGGTCTCAAACTTCTCCACATGGTTTATTGTGTCATATTACATCAATCTATGCTTGACATTTGGCCTCGGTCAACTTTGAAGCAGTCGAAAGGAAGAAAGACCCAAATGGACAAACTTGGTTAAGTTGGATGATTCTTGCACCAAATCTCTCTTCTTGTTGGTCTCAAACTTCTCACAATGTTTATTGTGCCATATTACATCAATCTTTCAAGACATTTGGTTTCGGTCTGTTTTGAAGCTGTCGAAACAAAGAAAGATCAAAATGGACGAACTTGGTTAAGTTGGATGATTCTTGGACCAAATCTCTCTTCGTTGCTCTCAAACTTCTCCCACATGGTTTATTGTATCATATTACATCAATCTTTGCAGACACATTTGGCTTCGGTCCACTTTGAAGCTAGTTGAAAGGAAGAAAGACCAAAATGGACGAACTTATTAAGTTGGATGATTCTTGGACCAAATCTCTCTTCTTTCGGTCTCAAACTTCTCCACATGGTATATTGTGTCATATTACATCAATCTTTGCAAGACATTTGGCTTCGGTCAACTTTGAAGCTTGTCGAAACAAAGAAAGACCAAAATGGATGAACTTGGTTAAGTTGGATGATTCTTGGACCAAATCTCTCTTTGTTGGTCTCAAACTTCTCCACATGGTTTATTGTGTCATATTACATCTATCTTTGCAAGACTTTTGGCTTCGGTCCACTTTGAAGCTAGTCGAAAGGAAGAAAGACCAAAATGGACGAACTTGGTGAAGTTGGATGATCTTGGACCAAATCTCCTTCGTTGGTCTCAAACTTCTCCACATGGTTTATTGTGTCATATTACATCAATCTTTACAAGACATTTGGCTTCGGTCAACTTTGAAGCTTAGTCGAAACAAAGAAAGACCAAAATGGACGAACTTGGTTAAGTTGGATGATTCTTTGGACCAAATCTCTCTTCGTTGGTCTCAAACTTCTCCACATGGTTTATTGTGTCATATTACATCAATCTTTGCAAGAATTTGCTTCGGTCCACTTTGAAGCTAGTCGAAAGGAGAGAGACCAAAATGAAAAACTTGGTTAAGTTGGATGATTCTTGGACCAAATCTCTCTTCGTTGGTCTCAAACTTCTCCACATGGTTTATTGTGCCATATTACATCAATCTTTGCAAGACATTTGGCTTCGGTCAACTTTGAAGGTTGTCGAAACAAAGAAAGACCAAAATGGACGAACTTGGTTAAGTTGGATGATTCTTGGACCAAATCTCTCTTCGTTGGTCTCAAACTTCTCCACATGGTTTATTGTGTCGTATTACATCTATCTTTGCAAGACATTTGGCTTCGGTCAACTTTGAAGCTAGTCGAAAGGAAGAGAGACCAAAATGGACGAACTTGGTTAAGTTGGATGATTCTTGACCAAATCTCTCTTCGTTGGTCTCAAACTTCTCCACATGGTATATTGTGTCATATTACATCAATCTTTGCAAGACATTTGGCTATCGGTCAACTTGAAGGTTTCGAAAGAAAGAAAGACCAAAATGGACGAACTTGGTTAAGTTGGATGATTCGTGGACCAAATCTCTCTTCGTTGGTCTCAAACTTCTCCACATGGTTTATTGTGTCATATTACATCAATCTTTGCAAGACTTTTGCCTTCGGTCCACTTTGAAGCTAGTCGAAAGGAAGAAAGACCAAAATGGACGAACTTGGTGAAGTTGGATGATTCTTGGACCAAATCTCTCTTTCGTTGGTCTCAAACTTCTCCACATGGTTTGTTGTGTCATATTACATCAATCTTTTACAAGACATTTGGCTTCGGTCAACTTTGAAGCTAGTCGAAACAAAGAAAGACCAAAATGGACGAACTTGGTTAAGTTGGATGATTCTTGGACAAAATCTCTCTTCGTTGGTCTCAAACTTCTCCACATGGTTTATTGTGTCATATTACATCAATCTATGCTTGACATTTGGCTTCGGTCCACTTTGAAGCTAGTCGAAAAAGGAAAAAGACCAAAATGGACGAACTTGGTTAAGTTGGATGATTCTCGACCAAATCTCTCTTCGTTGGTCTCAAACTTCTCCACATGGTTAATTGTGTCATATTACATCAATCTATGCAAGACATTTGGCTTCGGTCACTTTGAAGCTTGTCGAAATAAGAAAGACCAAAATGGACGAACTTGGTTAAGTTGGATGATTCTTGGACCAAATCTCTCTTCGTTGGTCTCAAACTTCTCCACATGGTTTATTGTGTCATATTACATCAAACTTTGCAAGACATTTGGCTTCGGTCCACTTTGAAGCTAGTCGAAAGGAAGAAAGACCAAAATGGACGAACTTGGTTAAGTTGGATGATTCTTGGACCAAATCTCTCTTCGTTGGTCTCAAACTTCTCCACATGGTTTATTGTGTCATATTACATCAATCTTTGCAAGACATTTGGCTTCGGTCACTTTGAAGCTAGTCGAAACAAAGAAAGACCAAAATGGACGAACTTGGTTAAGTTGGATGATTCTTGGACCAAATCTCTCTTCGTTGGTCTCAAACTTCTCCACATGGTTTATTGTGTCATATTACATCAATCTTTGCAAGACATTTGCTTCGGTCACTTTGAAGCTAGTCGAAAAGAAGAAAGACCAAAATGGACGAACTTGGTGAAGTTGGATGATTCTTGGACCAAATCTCTCTTCGTTGGTCTCAAACTTCTCCACATGGTTTATTGTGTCATATTACATCAATCTTTGCAAGACATTTGGCTTCCACTTTGAAGCTAGTCGAAAGGAAGAAAGACCAAAATGGACGAACTTGGTTAAGTTGGATGATTCTTGGACCAAATCTCTCTTCGTTGGTCTCAAACTTCTCCACATGGTTTATTGTGTCATATTACATCAATCTTTGCAAGACATTTGGCTTCGGTCCACTTTGAAGCTAGTCGAAAGGAAGAAAGACCAAAATGGACGAACTTGGTTATTTGGATGATTCTTGGACCAAATCTCCCTTCGTTGGTCTCAAACTTCTCCACATGGTTTATTGTGTCATATTACATCAATCTTTTTACAAGATATTTGGCTTCGGTCAACTTTGAAGCTACTTCGAAACAAAGAAAGACCAAAATGGACGAACTTGGTTAAGTTGGATGATTCTTGGACAAAATCTCTCTTCGTTGGTCTCAAACTTCTCCACATGGTTTATTGTGTCATATTACATCAATCTATGCTTGACATTTGGCTTCCGGTCAACTTTGAAGCTAGTCGAAAGGAAGAGAAAGACAAAATGGACGAACTTGGTTAAGTTGGATGATTCTTGCACCAAATCTTTCTTCGTTGGTCTCAAACTTCTCCACATGGTTTATTGTGTCATATTACATCAATCTTTGCAAGACATTTGGCTTCGGTCTACTTTGAAGCTTGTCGAAACAAAGAAAGACCAAAATGGACGACCTGGTTAAGTTGGATGATTCTTGGACCAAATCTCTCTTCGTTGGTCTCAAACTTCTCCACATGGTTTATTGTGTCATATTACATCAATCTTTGCAAGACATTTGGCTTCGGTCCACTTTGAAGCTTGTCGAAACAAAGAAAGACCAAAGTGGACGAACTTGGTTAAGTTGATGATTCTTGGACCAAATCTCTCTCTTGTTGGTCTCAAACTTCTCCACATGGTTTATTGTGTCCATATTACATCAATCTTTGCAAGACATTTGGCTTCGGTCCACTTTGAAGCTTGTCGAAACAAAGAAGACCAAAATGGACGAACTTGGTTAAGTTGGATGATTCTTGGACCAAATCTTCTTTCGTTGGTCTCAAACTTCTCCACATGGTTTATTGTGCATATTACATCAATCTTTGCAAGACATTTGGCTTCGGTCCACTTTGAAGCTAGTCGAAACAAAGAAAGACCAAAATGGACGAACTTGGTTAAGTTGGATGATTCTTGGACCAAATCTCTCTTCGTTGGTCCAAACTTCTCCACATGGTTTATTGTGTCATATTACATCAAACTTGCAAGACATTTGGCTTATCGTCCACTTTGAAGCTAGTCGAAAGAAGAAGAGACAAAATGGACGAACTTGTTAAGTTGATGATTCTTGGACCAAATCTCTCTTCGTTGGTCTCAAACTTCTCCACATGGTTTATTGTGTCATATTACATCAATCTTTGCAAGACATTTGGCTTCGGTCAACTTTGAAGCTAGTCGAAAGGAAGAGAGACCAAAATGGACGAACTTGGTTAAGTTGGATGATTCTTGGACCAAATCTCTCTTCGTTGGTCTCAAACTTCTCCACATGGTTTATTGTGTCATATTACATCAATCTTTGCAAGACATTTGGCTTCGGTCCACTTTGAAGCTAGTCGAAACAAAGAAAGACCAAAATGGACGAACTTGGTTAAGTTGGATGATTCTTGGACCAAATCTCTCTTCGTTGGTCTCAAACTTCTCCACATGGTTTATTGTGTCATATTACATCAATCTTTGCTTCAGACATTTGGTTTCGGTCAACTTTGAAGCTTGTCGAAATAAAGAAAGACCAAAATGGACGAACTTGGTTAAGTTGGATGATTCTTGGACCAAATCTCTCTTCGTTGGTCTCAAACTTCTCCACATGGTTTATTGTGTCATATTACATCAATCTATGCTTGACATTTGGCTTCGGTCAACTTTGAAGCTTGTCGAAACAAAGAAAGACCAAAATGGACAAACTTGGTTAAGTTGGATGATTCTTGGACCAAATCTCTCTTCGTTGGTCTCAAACTTCTCCACATGGTTTATTGTGTCATATTACATCAATCTTTGCAAGACATTTCTTCGGTCAACTTTGAAGCTTGTCGAAACAAAGAAAGACCAAATGGACGAACTTGGTTAAGTTGGATGATTCTTGGACCAAATCTCTCTTCGTTGGTCTCAAACTTCTCCACATGGTTTATTGTGTCATATTACATCAATCTTGCAAGACATTTGGCTTCGGTCAACTTTGAAGCTTGTCGAAACAAAGAAAGACCAAAATGGACGAACTTGGTTAAGTTGGATGATTCTTGGACCAAATCTCTCTTCGTTGGTCTCAAACTTCTCCACATGGTTTAATTGTGTCCATATTACATCAATCTTTTGCAAGACATTTGGCTTCGGTCAACTTTGAAGCTTGTCGAAACAAAGAAAGACCAAAATGGACGAACTTGGTTAAGTTGGATGATTCTTGAACCAATCATCTCTCTTCGTTGGTCTCAAACTTCTCCACATGGTTTATTGTGTCATATTACATCAATCTTTGCAACACATTTGGCTTCGGTCTACTTTGAAGCTAGTCAAAGGAAGAGAGACAAAATGACGAACTTGTTTAAGTTGGATGATTCTTGGACCAAATCTCTCTTCGTTGGTCTCAAACTTCTCCACATGGTTTATTGTACATATTACATCAATCTTTGCAAGACATTTGGCTTCGGTCAACTTTGAAGCTTGTCGAAACAAAGAAAGACCAAAATGGACGAACTTGGTTAAGTTGGATGATTCTTGGACCAAATCTCTCTTCGTTGGTCTCAAACTTCTCCCACATGGTTTTATTGTGTCATATTACATCAATCTTTGCAAGACATTTGGCTTCGGCCACTTTGAAGCTAGTTGAAAGGAAGAGAGACCAAAATGGACAACTTGGTTAAGTTGATGATTCTTGGACCAAATCTCTCTTCGTTGGTCTCAAACTTCTCCACATGGTTTATTGTGTCATATTACACATCAATCTATGCTTGACATTTGGCTTCGGTCAACTTGAAGCTTGTCGAAACAAAGAAAGACCAAAATAGACGAACATGGTTAAGTTGGATGATTCTTGGACCAAATCTCTCTTCGTTGGTCTCAAACTTCTCCACATGGTTTATTGTGTCATATTACATCAATCTATGCAAGACATTTGGCTTCGGTCCACTTTGAAGCTTGTCGAAACAAAGAAAGACCAAAATGGACGAACTTGGGAAGTTGGATGATTCTTGGACCAAATCTCTCTTCGTTGGTCTCAAACTTCTCCACATGGTTTATTGTGTCATATTACATCAAACTTTGCAAGACATTTGGCTTCGGTCCACTTTGAAGCTAGTCGAAAGGACGAAGACCAAAATGGACGAACTTGGTTAAGTTGGATGATTCTTGGACCAAATCTCTTTTGTTGGTCTCAAACTTCTCCACATGGTTTATTGTGTCATATTACATCAATCATTGCTTGACTTTTGGCTTCGGTCCACTTTGAAGCTAGTCGAAACCAAGAGAGACCAAAATGGACGAACTTGGTTAAGTTGGATGATTCTTGGACCAAATCTCTTCCTTCGTTGGTCTCAAACTTCTCCACATGGTTTATTGTATCATATTACATCAATCTTTGCAAGACATTTGGCTTTGGTCTACTTTGAAGCTAGTCGAAAGGAAGAGAGAGACCAAAATGGACAAACTTGGTTAAGTTGGATGATTCTTGACCAAATCTCTCTTCGTTGGTCTTAAACTTATCCACATGGTTTATTGTGTCATATTACATCAAACATTGCAAGACTTTTGGCTTCGGTCAACTTTGAAGCTTGTCGAAACAAAGAAAGACCAAAATGGACGAACTTGGTTAAGTTGGATGATTCTTGGACCAAATCTCTCTCTTCGTTGGTCTCAAACTTCTCCACATGGTTTATTGTGTCATATTACATCAATCTTTGCAAGACATTTGGCTTCGGTCCACTTTGAAGCTAGTCAAAGAAGAGAGACCAAAATTGACGAACTTGGTTAAGTTGGGATGATTGTTGGACCAAATCTCTCTTCGTTGGTCTCAAACTTCTCCACATGGTTATTGTGTCATATTACATCAATCATGCTTGACATTTGGCTTCGGTCAACTTTGAAGCTTGTCGAAAGGACGAGAGAGCAAAATGGACGAACTTGGTTAAGTTGGATGATTCTTGGACCAAATCTCTCTTCGTTGGTCTCAAACTTCTCCACATGGTTTATTGTGACATATTACATCAATCTTTGCAAGACTTTGGCATCGGTCCACTTTGAAGCTAGTCGAAACGAAGAAGACCAAAATGGACGAACTTGGTTAGTTAGATGATTGTTGTACCAAATCTCTCTTCGTTGGTCTCAAACTTCTCCACATGTTTTATTGTGTCATATTACATCATTGCAAGACTTTTGGCTTCGGTCCTACTTTGAAGCTAGTCGAAATAAAGAAAGACCAAAATGGACGAACTTGGTTAAGTTGGATGATTCTTGGACCAAACTCTCTCTTCGTTGGTCTCAACACTTCTCCACATGGTTTATTGTGTCAATATTACATCAATCTTTGCAAGACATTTGGCATCGGTCACTTTGAAGCTTGTCGAAAGGACAGAACAGCAAAATGGACAAACTTGGTTAAGTTGGATGATTCTTGGACCAAATCTCTCTTCGTTGGTCTCAAACTTCTCCACATGGTTTATTGTGTCATATTACATCAATCTTTGCAAGACTTTGGCTTCGTCAACTTTGAAGCTAGTCGAAAGAAGAGAGACCAAAATGGACGAACTTGGTTAAGTTGGATGATTCTTAGACCAAATCTCTTTTCGTTGGTCTCTAACTTGTCCACATGGTTTGTTGTGCCATATTACATCAATCTTTGCAAGACATTTGAGGTTTCGGTCTACTTTGAAGCTTGTCGAAACAAAGAAAGACCAAAATGGACGAACTTGGTGAAGTTGGATATGAATCCTCGACCAAATCTCTCTTCGTTGGTCTCAAACTCTCTCGACATGGTTTTATTGTGTCATATATTAATCAAACTTTGCAAGACATTTGGCTTCGGTCCACTTTGAAGGTAGTCGAACAGGACAAAGAGACCAAAATGGAAGAACTTGGTTAAGTTTGGATGATTCTTGGACCAAATCTCTCTTTGTTGGTCTCAAACTTCTCCACATGGTTTATTTTGTCATATTACATCAAACTTTGCAAGACATTTTGGCATCGTTCCACTTTGAGGCTAGTCGAAAGAAGAGAGACCAAAATGGACGAACTTGGTTAAGTTGGATGATTCTTTGGAACAAATCTCTCTTCGTTGGTCTCAAACTTCTCCCATGGTTTTTTTGTGTCATATTACATCAATCTTTGCAAGACATTTGGCTTCGTTCCACTTTTGAAGCTAGTCGAAAAAAGAGAGACCAAAATGGACAAACTTGGTTAAGTTGGATGAATGTTGGACCAAATCTCTCTTCGTTGGTCTCAAACTTCTCCACATGGTTTATTGTGTCATATTACATCAATCTATGCTTGACATTTGCTTCGGCCAACTTTGAAGCTAGTCGAAACAAAGAGAGACCAAAATGGACGAACTTGGTTAAGTTGGATGATTCTTGGACCAAATCTCTCTTCGTTGGTCTCAAACTTCTCCACATGGTTTATTGTGTCATATTACATCAATCTATGCTTGACATTTGCTTCGGTCACTTTGAAGCTTGTCGAAACAAAGAAAGACCAAAATGGACGAACTTGGTTAAGTTGGATGATTCTTGGACCAAATCTCTCTTCGTTGGTCTCAAACTTCTCCACATGGTTTATTGTGTCATATTACATCAATCTTTGCAAGACATTTGGCTTCGGTCAACTTTGAAGCTAGTCGAAACGAAGAAAGACCAAAATGGACGAACTTGGTTAAGTTGGATGATTCTTGGACCAAATCTCTCATCGTTGGTCTCAAACTTCTCCACATGGTTTATTGTGTCATATTACATCAATCTTTGCAAGACATTTGGCTTCGGTCCACTTTGAAGCTAGTCGAAACGAAGAAAGACCAAAATGGACGAACTTGGTTAAGTTGGATGATTCTTGGACCAAATCTCTCTTCGTTGGTCTCAAACTTCTCCACATGGTTTATTGTGTCATATTACATCAATCTTTGCAAGACATTTGGCTTCGGTCCACTTTGAAGCTAGTCGAAAGGAGAAAGACCAAAATGGACGAACTTGGTTAAGTTGGATGATTCTTGGACCAAATCTCTCTTCGTTGGTCTCAAACTTCTCCACATGGTTTATTGTGTCATATTACATCAATCTTTGCAAGACATTTGGCTTCGGTCCACTTTGAAGCTAAAATGGACGAACTTGTTAAGTTGGATGATTCTTGGACCAAATCTCTCTTCGTTGGTCTCAAACTTCTCCACATGGTTTATTGTGTCATATTACATCAATCTATGCTTGACATTTGGCTTCGGTCAACTTTGAAGCTAGTCGAAACGAAGAAAGACCAAAATGGACGAACTTGGTTAAGTTGGATGATTCTTGGACCAAATCTCTCTTCGTTGGTCTCAAACTTCTCCACATGGTTTATTGTGTCATATTACATCAATCTATGCTTGACATTTGGCTTCGGTCAACTTTGAAGCTAGTCGAAACGAAGAAAGACCAAAATGGACGAACTTGGTTAAGTTGGATGATTCTTGGACCAAATCTCTCTTCGTTGGTCTCAAACTTCTCCACATGGTTTATTGTGTCATATTACATCAATCTATGCTTGACATTTGGCTTCGGTCAACTTTGAAGCTAGTCGAAACGAAGAAAGACCAAAATGGACGAACTTGGTTAAGTTGGATGATTCTTGGACCAAATCTCTCTTCGTTGGTCTCAAACTTCTCCACATGGTTTATTGTGTCATATTACATCAATCTATGCTTGACATTTGGCTTCGGTCAACTTTGAAGCTAGTCGAAACGAAGAAAGACCAAAATGGACGAACTTGGTTAAGTTGGATGATTCTTGGACCAAATCTCTCTTCGTTGGTCTCAAACTTCTCCACATGGTTTATTGTGTCATATTACATCAATCTATGCTTGACATTTGGCTTCGGTCAACTTTGAAGCTAGTCGAAACGAAGAAAGACCAAAATGGACGAACTTGGTTAAGTTGGATGATTCTTGGACCAAATCTCTCTTCGTTGGTCTCAAACTTCTCCACATGGTTTATTGTGTCATATTACATCAATCTATGCTTGACATTTGGCTTCGGTCAACTTTGAAGCTAGTCGAAACGAAGAAAGACCAAAATGGACGAACTTGGTTAAGTTGGATGATTCTTGGACCAAATCTCTCTTCGTTGGTCTCAAACTTCTCCACATGGTTTATTGTGTCATATTACATCAATCTATGCTTGACATTTGGCTTCGGTCAACTTTGAAGCTAGTCGAAACGAAGAAAGACCAAAATGGACGAACTTGGTTAAGTTGGATGATTCTTGGACCAAATCTCTCTTCGTTGGTCTCAAACTTCTCCACATGGTTTATTGTGTCATATTACATCAATCTATGCTTGACATTTGGCTTCGGTCAACTTTGAAGCTAGTCGAAACGAAGAAAGACCAAAATGGACGAACTTGGTTAAGTTGGATGATTCTTGGACCAAATCTCTCTTCGTTGGTCTCAAACTTCTCCACATGGTTTATTGTGTCATATTACATCAATCTATGCTTGACATTTGGCTTCGGTCAACTTTGAAGCTAGTCGAAACGAAGAAAGACCAAAATGGACGAACTTGGTTAAGTTGGATGATTCTTGGACCAAATCTCTCTTCGTTGGTCTCAAACTTCTCCACATGGTTTATTGTGTCATATTACATCAATCTATGCTTGACATTTGGCTTCGGTCAACTTTGAAGCTAGTCGAAACGAAGAAAGACCAAAATGGACGAACTTGGTTAAGTTGGATGATTCTTGGACCAAATCTCTCTTCGTTGGTCTCAAACTTCTCCACATGGTTTATTGTGTCATATTACATCAATCTATGCTTGACATTTGGCTTCGGTCAACTTTGAAGCTAGTCGAAACGAAGAAAGACCAAAATGGACGAACTTGGTTAAGTTGGATGATTCTTGGACCAAATCTCTCTTCGTTGGTCTCAAACTTCTCCACATGGTTTATTGTGTCATATTACATCAATCTATGCTTGACATTTGGCTTCGGTCAACTTTGAAGCTAGTCGAAACGAAGAAAGACCAAAATGGACGAACTTGGTTAAGTTGGATGATTCTTGGACCAAATCTCTCTTCGTTGGTCTCAAACTTCTCCACATGGTTTATTGTGTCATATTACATCAATCTATGCTTGACATTTGGCTTCGGTCAACTTTGAAGCTAGTCGAAACGAAGAAAGACCAAAATGGACGAACTTGGTTAAGTTGGATGATTCTTGGACCAAATCTCTCTTCGTTGGTCTCAAACTTCTCCACATGGTTTATTGTGTCATATTACATCAATCTATGCTTGACATTTGGCTTCGGTCAACTTTGAAGCTAGTCGAAACGAAGAAAGACCAAAATGGACGAACTTGGTTAAGTTGGATGATTCTTGGACCAAATCTCTCTTCGTTGGTCTCAAACTTCTCCACATGGTTTATTGTGTCATATTACATCAATCTATGCTTGACATTTGGCTTCGGTCAACTTTGAAGCTAGTCGAAACGAAGAAAGACCAAAATGGACGAACTTGGTTAAGTTGGATGATTCTTGGACCAAATCTCTCTTCGTTGGTCTCAAACTTCTCCACATGGTTTATTGTGTCATATTACATCAATCTATGCTTGACATTTGGCTTCGGTCAACTTTGAAGCTAGTCGAAACGAAGAAAGACCAAAATGGACGAACTTGGTTAAGTTGGATGATTCTTGGACCAAATCTCTCTTCGTTGGTCTCAAACTTCTCCACATGGTTTATTGTGTCATATTACATCAATCTATGCTTGACATTTGGCTTCGGTCAACTTTGAAGCTAGTCGAAACGAAGAAAGACCAAAATGGACGAACTTGGTTAAGTTGGATGATTCTTGGACCAAATCTCTCTTCGTTGGTCTCAAACTTCTCCACATGGTTTATTGTGTCATATTACATCAATCTATGCTTGACATTTGGCTTCGGTCAACTTTGAAGCTAGTCGAAACGAAGAAAGACCAAAATGGACGAACTTGGTTAAGTTGGATGATTCTTGGACCAAATCTCTCTTCGTTGGTCTCAAACTTCTCCACATGGTTTATTGTGTCATATTACATCAATCTATGCTTGACATTTGGCTTCGGTCAACTTTGAAGCTAGTCGAAACGAAGAAAGACCAAAATGGACGAACTTGGTTAAGTTGGATGATTCTTGGACCAAATCTCTCTTCGTTGGTCTCAAACTTCTCCACATGGTTTATTGTGTCATATTACATCAATCTATGCTTGACATTTGGCTTCGGTCAACTTTGAAGCTAGTCGAAACAAGAAAGACCAAAATGGACGAACTTGGTTAAGTTGGATGATTCTTGGACCAAATCTCTCTTCGTTGGTCTCAAACTTCTCCACATGGTTTATTGTGTCATATTACATCAATCTATGCTTGACATTTGGCTTCGGTCAACTTTGAAGCTAGTCGAAACGAAGAAAGACCAAAATGGACGAACTTGGTTAAGTTGGATGATTCTTGGACCAAATCTCTCTTCGTTGGTCTCAAACTTCTCCACATGGTTTATTGTGTCATATTACATCAATCTATGCTTGACATTTGGCTTCGGTCAACTTTGAAGCTAGTCGAAACGAAGAAAGACCAAAATGGACGAACTTGGTTAAGTTGGATGATTCTTGGACCAAATCTCTCTTCGTTGGTCTCAAACTTCTCCACATGGTTTATTGTGTCATATTACATCAATCTATGCTTGACATTTGGCTTCGGTCAACTTTGAAGCTAGTCGAAACGAAGAAAGACCAAAATGGACGAACTTGGTTAAGTTGGATGATTCTTGGACCAAATCTCTCTTCGTTGGTCTCAAACTTCTCCACATGGTTTATTGTGTCATATTACATCAATCTATGCTTGACATTTGGCTTCGGTCAACTTTGAAGCTAGTCGAAACGAAGAAAGACCAAAATGGACGAACTTGGTTAAGTTGGATGATTCTTGGACCAAATCTCTCTTCGTTGGTCTCAAACTTCTCCACATGGTTTATTGTGTCATATTACATCAATCTATGCTTGACATTTGGCTTCGGTCAACTTTGAAGCTAGTCGAAACGAAGAAAGACCAAAATGGACGAACTTGGTTAAGTTGGATGATTCTTGGACCAAATCTCTCTTCGTTGGTCTCAAACTTCTCCACATGGTTTATTGTGTCATATTACATCAATCTATGCTTGACATTTGGCTTCGGTCAACTTTGAAGCTAGTCGAAACGAAGAAAGACCAAAATGGACGAACTTGGTTAAGTTGGATGATTCTTGGACCAAATCTCTCTTCGTTGGTCTCAAACTTCTCCACATGGTTTATTGTGTCATATTACATCAATCTATGCTTGACATTTGGCTTCGGTCAACTTTGAAGCTAGTCGAAACGAAGAAAGACCAAAATGGACGAACTTGGTTAAGTTGGATGATTCTTGGACCAAATCTCTCTTCGTTGGTCTCAAACTTCTCCACATGGTTTATTGTGTCATATTACATCAATCTATGCTTGACATTTGGCTTCGGTCAACTTTGAAGCTAGTCGAAACGAAGAAAGACCAAAATGGACGAACTTGGTTAAGTTGGATGATTCTTGGACCAAATCTCTCTTCGTTGGTCTCAAACTTCTCCACATGGTTTATTGTGTCATATTACATCAATCTATGCTTGACATTTGGCTTCGGTCAACTTTGAAGCTAGTCGAAACGAAGAAAGACCAAAATGGACGAACTTGGTTAAGTTGGATGATTCTTGGACCAAATCTCTCTTCGTTGGTCTCAAACTTCTCCACATGGTTTATTGTGTCATATTACATCAATCTATGCTTGACATTTGGCTTCGGTCAACTTTGAAGCTAGTCGAAACGAAGAAAGACCAAAATGGACGAACTTGGTTAAGTTGGATGATTCTTGGACCAAATCTCTCTTCGTTGGTCTCAAACTTCTCCACATGGTTTATTGTGTCATATTACATCAATCTATGCTTGACATTTGGCTTCGGTCAACTTTGAAGCTAGTCGAAACAAAGAAAGACCAAAATGGACGAACTTGGTTAAGTTGGATGATTCTTGGACCAAATCTCTCTTCGTTGGTCTCAAACTTCTCCACATGGTTTATTGTGTCATATTACATCAATCTATGCTTGACATTTGGCTTCGGTCAACTTTGAAGCTAGTCGAAACGAAGAAAGACCAAAATGGACGAACTTGGTTAAGTTGGATGATTCTTGGACCAAATCTCTCTTCGTTGGTCTCAAACTTCTCCACATGGTTTATTGTGTCATATTACATCAATCTATGCTTGACATTTGGCTTCGGTCAACTTTGAAGCTAGTCGAAACGAAGAAAGACCAAAATGGACGAACTTGGTTAAGTTGGATGATTCTTGGACCAAATCTCTCTTCGTTGGTCTCAAACTTCTCCACATGGTTTATTGTGTCATATTACATCAATCTATGCTTGACATTTGGCTTCGGTCAACTTTGAAGCTAGTCGAAACGAAGAAAGACCAAAATGGACGAACTTGGTTAAGTTGGATGATTCTTGGACCAAATCTCTCTTCGTTGGTCTCAAACTTCTCCACATGGTTTATTGTGTCATATTACATCAATCTATGCTTGACATTTGGCTTCGGTCAACTTTGAAGCTAGTCGAAACGAAGAAAGACCAAAATGGACGAACTTGGTTAAGTTGGATGATTCTTGGACCAAATCTCTCTTCGTTGGTCTCAAACTTCTCCACATGGTTTATTGTGTCATATTACATCAATCTATGCTTGACATTTGGCTTCGGTCAACTTTGAAGCTAGTCGAAACGAAGAAAGACCAAAATGGACGAACTTGGTTAAGTTGGATGATTCTTGGACCAAATCTCTCTTCGTTGGTCTCAAACTTCTCCACATGGTTTATTGTGTCATATTACATCAATCTATGCTTGACATTTGGCTTCGGTCAACTTTGAAGCTAGTCGAAACGAAGAAAGACCAAAATGGACGAACTTGGTTAAGTTGGATGATTCTTGGACCAAATCTCTCTTCGTTGGTCTCAAACTTCTCCACATGGTTTATTGTGTCATATTACATCAATCTATGCTTGACATTTGGCTTCGGTCAACTTTGAAGCTAGTCGAAACGAAGAAAGACCAAAATGGACGAACTTGGTTAAGTTGGATGATTCTTGGACCAAATCTCTCTTCGTTGGTCTCAAACTTCTCCACATGGTTTATTGTGTCATATTACATCAATCTATGCTTGACATTTGGCTTCGGTCAACTTTGAAGCTAGTCGAAACGAAGAAAGACCAAAATGGACGAACTTGGTTAAGTTGGATGATTCTTGGACCAAATCTCTCTTCGTTGGTCTCAAACTTCTCCACATGGTTTATTGTGTCATATTACATCAATCTATGCTTGACATTTGGCTTCGGTCAACTTTGAAGCTAGTCGAAACAAGAAAGACCAAAATGGACGAACTTGGTTAAGTTGGATGATTCTTGGACCAAATCTCTCTTCGTTGGTCTCAAACTTCTCCACATGGTTTATTGTGTCATATTACATCAATCTATGCTTGACATTTGGCTTCGGTCAACTTTGAAGCTAGTCGAAACGAAGAAAGACCAAAATGGACGAACTTGGTTAAGTTGGATGATTCTTGGACCAAATCTCTCTTCGTTGGTCTCAAACTTCTCCACATGGTTTATTGTGTCATATTACATCAATCTATGCTTGACATTTGGCTTCGGTCAACTTTGAAGCTAGTCGAAACGAAGAAAGACCAAAATGGACGAACTTGGTTAAGTTGGATGATTCTTGGACCAAATCTCTCTTCGTTGGTCTCAAACTTCTCCACATGGTTTATTGTGTCATATTACATCAATCTATGCTTGACATTTGGCTTCGGTCAACTTTGAAGCTAGTCGAAACGAAGAAAGACCAAAATGGACGAACTTGGTTAAGTTGGATGATTCTTGGACCAAATCTCTCTTCGTTGGTCTCAAACTTCTCCACATGGTTTATTGTGTCATATTACATCAATCTATGCTTGACATTTGGCTTCGGTCAACTTTGAAGCTAGTCGAAACGAAGAAAGACCAAAATGGACGAACTTGGTTAAGTTGGATGATTCTTGGACCAAATCTCTCTTCGTTGGTCTCAAACTTCTCCACATGGTTTATTGTGTCATATTACATCAATCTATGCTTGACATTTGGCTTCGGTCAACTTTGAAGCTAGTCGAAACGAAGAAAGACCAAAATGGACGAACTTGGTTAAGTTGGATGATTCTTGGACCAAATCTCTCTTCGTTGGTCTCAAACTTCTCCACATGGTTTATTGTGTCATATTACATCAATCTATGCTTGACATTTGGCTTCGGTCAACTTTGAAGCTAGTCGAAACGAAGAAAGACCAAAATGGACGAACTTGGTTAAGTTGGATGATTCTTGGACCAAATCTCTCTTCGTTGGTCTCAAACTTCTCCACATGGTTTATTGTGTCATATTACATCAATCTATGCTTGACATTTGGCTTCGGTCAACTTTGAAGCTAGTCGAAACGAAGAAAGACCAAAATGGACGAACTTGGTTAAGTTGGATGATTCTTGGACCAAATCTCTCTTCGTTGGTCTCAAACTTCTCCACATGGTTTATTGTGTCATATTACATCAATCTATGCTTGACATTTGGCTTCGGTCAACTTTGAAGCTAGTCGAAACGAAAGAGACCAAAATGGACGAACTTGGTTAAGTTGGATGATTCTTGGACCAAATCTCTCTTCGTTGGTCTCAAACTTCTCCACATGGTTTATTGTGTCATATTACATCAATCTATGCTTGACATTTGGCTTCGGTCAACTTTGAAGCTAGTCGAAACAAAGAAAGACCAAAATGGACGAACTTGGTTAAGTTGGATGATTCTTGGACCAAATCTCTCTTCGTTGGTCTCAAACTTCTCCACATGGTTTATTGTGTCATATTACATCAATCTATGCTTGACATTTGGCTTCGGTCAACTTTGAAGCTAGTCGAAACGAAGAAAGACCAAAATGGACGAACTTGGTTAAGTTGGATGATTCTTGGACCAAATCTCTCTTCGTTGGTCTCAAACTTCTCCACATGGTTTATTGTGTCATATTACATCAATCTATGCTTGACATTTGGCTTCGGTCAACTTTGAAGCTAGTCGAAACGAAGAAAGACCAAAATGGACGAACTTGGTTAAGTTGGATGATTCTTGGACCAAATCTCTCTTCGTTGGTCTCAAACTTCTCCACATGGTTTATTGTGTCATATTACATCAATCTATGCTTGACATTTGGCTTCGGTCAACTTTGAAGCTAGTCGAAACGAAGAAAGACCAAAATGGACGAACTTGGTTAAGTTGGATGATTCTTGGACCAAATCTCTCTTCGTTGGTCTCAAACTTCTCCACATGGTTTATTGTGTCATATTACATCAATCTATGCTTGACATTTGGCTTCGGTCAACTTTGAAGCTAGTCGAAACGAAGAAAGACCAAAATGGACGAACTTGGTTAAGTTGGATGATTCTTGGACCAAATCTCTCTTCGTTGGTCTCAAACTTCTCCACATGGTTTATTGTGTCATATTACATCAATCTATGCTTGACATTTGGCTTCGGTCAACTTTGAAGCTAGTCGAAACGAAGAAAGACCAAAATGGACGAACTTGGTTAAGTTGGATGATTCTTGGACCAAATCTCTCTTCGTTGGTCTCAAACTTCTCCACATGGTTTATTGTGTCATATTACATCAATCTATGCTTGACATTTGGCTTCGGTCAACTTTGAAGCTAGTCGAAACGAAGAAAGACCAAAATGGACGAACTTGGTTAAGTTGGATGATTCTTGGACCAAATCTCTCTTCGTTGGTCTCAAACTTCTCCACATGGTTTATTGTGTCATATTACATCAATCTATGCTTGACATTTGGCTTCGGTCAACTTTGAAGCTAGTCGAAACGAAGAAAGACCAAAATGGACGAACTTGGTTAAGTTGGATGATTCTTGGACCAAATCTCTCTTCGTTGGTCTCAAACTTCTCCACATGGTTTATTGTGTCATATTACATCAATCTATGCTTGACATTTGGCTTCGGTCAACTTTGAAGCTAGTCGAAACAAAGAAAGACCAAAATGGACGAACTTGGTTAAGTTGGATGATTCTTGGACCAAATCTCTCTTCGTTGGTCTCAAACTTCTCCACATGGTTTATTGTGTCATATTACATCAATCTATGCTTGACATTTGGCTTCGGTCAACTTTGAAGCTAGTCGAAACGAAGAAAGACCAAAATGGACGAACTTGGTTAAGTTGGATGATTCTTGGACCAAATCTCTCTTCGTTGGTCTCAAACTTCTCCACATGGTTTATTGTGTCATATTACATCAATCTATGCTTGACATTTGGCTTCGGTCAACTTTGAAGCTAGTCGAAACGAAGAAAGACCAAAATGGACGAACTTGGTTAAGTTGGATGATTCTTGGACCAAATCTCTCTTCGTTGGTCTCAAACTTCTCCACATGGTTTATTGTGTCATATTACATCAATCTATGCTTGACATTTGGCTTCGGTCAACTTTGAAGCTAGTCGAAACGAAGAAAGACCAAAATGGACGAACTTGGTTAAGTTGGATGATTCTTGGACCAAATCTCTCTTCGTTGGTCTCAAACTTCTCCACATGGTTTATTGTGTCATATTACATCAATCTATGCTTGACATTTGGCTTCGGTCAACTTTGAAGCTAGTCGAAACGAAGAAAGACCAAAATGGACGAACTTGGTTAAGTTGGATGATTCTTGGACCAAATCTCTCTTCGTTGGTCTCAAACTTCTCCACATGGTTTATTGTGTCATATTACATCAATCTATGCTTGACATTTGGCTTCGGTCAACTTTGAAGCTAGTCGAAACAAGAAAGACCAAAATGGACGAACTTGGTTAAGTTGGATGATTCTTGGACCAAATCTCTCTTCGTTGGTCTCAAACTTCTCCACATGGTTTATTGTGTCATATTACATCAATCTATGCTTGACATTTGGCTTCGGTCAACTTTGAAGCTAGTCGAAACAAGAAAGACCAAAATGGACGAACTTGGTTAAGTTGGATGATTCTTGGACCAAATCTCTCTTCGTTGGTCTCAAACTTCTCCACATGGTTTATTGTGTCATATTACATCAATCTATGCTTGACATTTGGCTTCGGTCAACTTTGAAGCTAGTCGAAACGAAGAAAGACCAAAATGGACGAACTTGGTTAAGTTGGATGATTCTTGGACCAAATCTCTCTTCGTTGGTCTCAAACTTCTCCACATGGTTTATTGTGTCATATTACATCAATCTATGCTTGACATTTGGCTTCGGTCAACTTTGAAGCTAGTCGAAACGAAGAAAGACCAAAATGGACGAACTTGGTTAAGTTGGATGATTCTTGGACCAAATCTCTCTTCGTTGGTCTCAAACTTCTCCACATGGTTTATTGTGTCATATTACATCAATCTATGCTTGACATTTGGCTTCGGTCAACTTTGAAGCTAGTCGAAACAAGAAAGACCAAAATGGACGAACTTGGTTAAGTTGGATGATTCTTGGACCAAATCTCTCTTCGTTGGTCTCAAACTTCTCCACATGGTTTATTGTGTCATATTACATCAATCTATGCTTGACATTTGGCTTCGGTCAACTTTGAAGCTAGTCGAAACAAAGAAAGACCAAAATGGACGAACTTGGTTAAGTTGGATGATTCTTGGACCAAATCTCTCTTCGTTGGTCTCAAACTTCTCCACATGGTTTATTGTGTCATATTACATCAATCTATGCTTGACATTTGGCTTCGGTCAACTTTGAAGCTAGTCGAAACGAAGAAAGACCAAAATGGACGAACTTGGTTAAGTTGGATGATTCTTGGACCAAATCTCTCTTCGTTGGTCTCAAACTTCTCCACATGGTTTATTGTGTCATATTACATCAATCTATGCTTGACATTTGGCTTCGGTCAACTTTGAAGCTAGTCGAAACGAAGAAAGACCAAAATGGACGAACTTGGTTAAGTTGGATGATTCTTGGACCAAATCTCTCTTCGTTGGTCTCAAACTTCTCCACATGGTTTATTGTGTCATATTACATCAATCTATGCTTGACATTTGGCTTCGGTCAACTTTGAAGCTAGTCGAAACGAAGAAAGACCAAAATGGACGAACTTGGTTAAGTTGGATGATTCTTGGACCAAATCTCTCTTCGTTGGTCTCAAACTTCTCCACATGGTTTATTGTGTCATATTACATCAATCTATGCTTGACATTTGGCTTCGGTCAACTTTGAAGCTAGTCGAAACAAAGAAAGACCAAAATGGACGAACTTGGTTAAGTTGGATGATTCTTGGACCAAATCTCTCTTCGTTGGTCTCAAACTTCTCCACATGGTTTATTGTGTCATATTACATCAATCTATGCTTGACATTTGGCTTCGGTCAACTTTGAAGCTAGTCGAAACGAAGAAAGACCAAAATGGACGAACTTGGTTAAGTTGGATGATTCTTGGACCAAATCTCTCTTCGTTGGTCTCAAACTTCTCCACATGGTTTATTGTGTCATATTACATCAATCTATGCTTGACATTTGGCTTCGGTCAACTTTGAAGCTAGTCGAAACGAAGAAAGACCAAAATGGACGAACTTGGTTAAGTTGGATGATTCTTGGACCAAATCTCTCTTCGTTGGTCTCAAACTTCTCCACATGGTTTATTGTGTCATATTACATCAATCTATGCTTGACATTTGGCTTCGGTCAACTTTGAAGCTAGTCGAAACGAAGAAAGACCAAAATGGACGAACTTGGTTAAGTTGGATGATTCTTGGACCAAATCTCTCTTCGTTGGTCTCAAACTTCTCCACATGGTTTATTGTGTCATATTACATCAATCTATGCTTGACATTTGGCTTCGGTCAACTTTGAAGCTAGTCGAAACGAAGAAAGACCAAAATGGACGAACTTGGTTAAGTTGGATGATTCTTGGACCAAATCTCTCTTCGTTGGTCTCAAACTTCTCCACATGGTTTATTGTGTCATATTACATCAATCTATGCTTGACATTTGGCTTCGGTCAACTTTGAAGCTAGTCGAAACAAGAAAGACCAAAATGGACGAACTTGGTTAAGTTGGATGATTCTTGGACCAAATCTCTCTTCGTTGGTCTCAAACTTCTCCACATGGTTTATTGTGTCATATTACATCAATCTATGCTTGACATTTGGCTTCGGTCAACTTTGAAGCTAGTCGAAACGAAGAAAGACCAAAATGGACGAACTTGGTTAAGTTGGATGATTCTTGGACCAAATCTCTCTTCGTTGGTCTCAAACTTCTCCACATGGTTTATTGTGTCATATTACATCAATCTATGCTTGACATTTGGCTTCGGTCAACTTTGAAGCTAGTCGAAACGAAGAAAGACCAAAATGGACGAACTTGGTTAAGTTGGATGATTCTTGGACCAAATCTCTCTTCGTTGGTCTCAAACTTCTCCACATGGTTTATTGTGTCATATTACATCAATCTATGCTTGACATTTGGCTTCGGTCAACTTTGAAGCTAGTCGAAACGAAGAAAGACCAAAATGGACGAACTTGGTTAAGTTGGATGATTCTTGGACCAAATCTCTCTTCGTTGGTCTCAAACTTCTCCACATGGTTTATTGTGTCATATTACATCAATCTATGCTTGACATTTGGCTTCGGTCAACTTTGAAGCTAGTCGAAACGAAGAAAGACCAAAATGGACGAACTTGGTTAAGTTGGATGATTCTTGGACCAAATCTCTCTTCGTTGGTCTCAAACTTCTCCACATGGTTTATTGTGTCATATTACATCAATCTATGCTTGACATTTGGCTTCGGTCAACTTTGAAGCTAGTCGAAACAAAGAAAGACCAAAATGGACGAACTTGGTTAAGTTGGATGATTCTTGGACCAAATCTCTCTTCGTTGGTCTCAAACTTCTCCACATGGTTTATTGTGTCATATTACATCAATCTATGCTTGACATTTGGCTTCGGTCAACTTTGAAGCTAGTCGAAACAAAGAAAGACCAAAATGGACGAACTTGGTTAAGTTGGATGATTCTTGGACCAAATCTCTCTTCGTTGGTCTCAAACTTCTCCACATGGTTTATTGTGTCATATTACATCAATCTATGCTTGACATTTGGCTTCGGTCAACTTTGAAGCTAGTCGAAACAAGAAAGACCAAAATGGACGAACTTGGTTAAGTTGGATGATTCTTGGACCAAATCTCTCTTCGTTGGTCTCAAACTTCTCCACATGGTTTATTGTGTCATATTACATCAATCTATGCTTGACATTTGGCTTCGGTCAACTTTGAAGCTAGTCGAAACGAAGAAAGACCAAAATGGACGAACTTGGTTAAGTTGGATGATTCTTGGACCAAATCTCTCTTCGTTGGTCTCAAACTTCTCCACATGGTTTATTGTGTCATATTACATCAATCTATGCTTGACATTTGGCTTCGGTCAACTTTGAAGCTAGTCGAAACGAAGAAAGACCAAAATGGACGAACTTGGTTAAGTTGGATGATTCTTGGACCAAATCTCTCTTCGTTGGTCTCAAACTTCTCCACATGGTTTATTGTGTCATATTACATCAATCTATGCTTGACATTTGGCTTCGGTCAACTTTGAAGCTAGTCGAAACGAAGAAAGACCAAAATGGACGAACTTGGTTAAGTTGGATGATTCTTGGACCAAATCTCTCTTCGTTGGTCTCAAACTTCTCCACATGGTTTATTGTGTCATATTACATCAATCTATGCTTGACATTTGGCTTCGGTCAACTTTGAAGCTAGTCGAAACGAAGAAAGACCAAAATGGACGAACTTGGTTAAGTTGGATGATTCTTGGACCAAATCTCTCTTCGTTGGTCTCAAACTTCTCCACATGGTTTATTGTGTCATATTACATCAATCTATGCTTGACATTTGGCTTCGGTCAACTTTGAAGCTAGTCGAAACGAAGAAAGACCAAAATGGACGAACTTGGTTAAGTTGGATGATTCTTGGACCAAATCTCTCTTCGTTGGTCTCAAACTTCTCCACATGGTTTATTGTGTCATATTACATCAATCTATGCTTGACATTTGGCTTCGGTCAACTTTGAAGCTAGTCGAAACGAAGAAAGACCAAAATGGACGAACTTGGTTAAGTTGGATGATTCTTGGACCAAATCTCTCTTCGTTGGTCTCAAACTTCTCCACATGGTTTATTGTGTCATATTACATCAATCTATGCTTGACATTTGGCTTCGGTCAACTTTGAAGCTAGTCGAAACGAAGAAAGACCAAAATGGACGAACTTGGTTAAGTTGGATGATTCTTGGACCAAATCTCTCTTCGTTGGTCTCAAACTTCTCCACATGGTTTATTGTGTCATATTACATCAATCTATGCTTGACATTTGGCTTCGGTCAACTTTGAAGCTAGTCGAAACGAAGAAAGACCAAAATGGACGAACTTGGTTAAGTTGGATGATTCTTGGACCAAATCTCTCTTCGTTGGTCTCAAACTTCTCCACATGGTTTATTGTGTCATATTACATCAATCTATGCTTGACATTTGGCTTCGGTCAACTTTGAAGCTAGTCGAAACGAAGAAAGACCAAAATGGACGAACTTGGTTAAGTTGGATGATTCTTGGACCAAATCTCTCTTCGTTGGTCTCAAACTTCTCCACATGGTTTATTGTGTCATATTACATCAATCTATGCTTGACATTTGGCTTCGGTCAACTTTGAAGCTAGTCGAAACGAAGAAAGACCAAAATGGACGAACTTGGTTAAGTTGGATGATTCTTGGACCAAATCTCTCTTCGTTGGTCTCAAACTTCTCCACATGGTTTATTGTGTCATATTACATCAATCTATGCTTGACATTTGGCTTCGGTCAACTTTGAAGCTAGTCGAAACGAAGAAAGACCAAAATGGACGAACTTGGTTAAGTTGGATGATTCTTGGACCAAATCTCTCTTCGTTGGTCTCAAACTTCTCCACATGGTTTATTGTGTCATATTACATCAATCTATGCTTGACATTTGGCTTCGGTCAACTTTGAAGCTAGTCGAAACGAAAGACCAAAATGGACGAACTTGGTTAAGTTGGATGATTCTTGGACCAAATCTCTCTTCGTTGGTCTCAAACTTCTCCACATGGTTTATTGTGTCATATTACATCAATCTATGCTTGACATTTGGCTTCGGTCAACTTTGAAGCTAGTCGAAACGAAGAAAGACCAAAATGGACGAACTTGGTTAAGTTGGATGATTCTTGGACCAAATCTCTCTTCGTTGGTCTCAAACTTCTCCACATGGTTTATTGTGTCATATTACATCAATCTATGCTTGACATTTGGCTTCGGTCAACTTTGAAGCTAGTCGAAACGAAGAAAGACCAAAATGGACGAACTTGGTTAAGTTGGATGATTCTTGGACCAAATCTCTCTTCGTTGGTCTCAAACTTCTCCACATGGTTTATTGTGTCATATTACATCAATCTATGCTTGACATTTGGCTTCGGTCAACTTTGAAGCTAGTCGAAACGAAGAAAGACCAAAATGGACGAACTTGGTTAAGTTGGATGATTCTTGGACCAAATCTCTCTTCGTTGGTCTCAAACTTCTCCACATGGTTTATTGTGTCATATTACATCAATCTATGCTTGACATTTGGCTTCGGTCAACTTTGAAGCTAGTCGAAACGAAGAAAGACCAAAATGGACGAACTTGGTTAAGTTGGATGATTCTTGGACCAAATCTCTCTTCGTTGGTCTCAAACTTCTCCACATGGTTTATTGTGTCATATTACATCAATCTATGCTTGACATTTGGCTTCGGTCAACTTTGAAGCTAGTCGAAACGAAGAAAGACCAAAATGGACGAACTTGGTTAAGTTGGATGATTCTTGGACCAAATCTCTCTTCGTTGGTCTCAAACTTCTCCACATGGTTTATTGTGTCATATTACATCAATCTATGCTTGACATTTGGCTTCGGTCAACTTTGAAGCTAGTCGAAACAAAGAAAGACCAAAATGGACGAACTTGGTTAAGTTGGATGATTCTTGGACCAAATCTCTCTTCGTTGGTCTCAAACTTCTCCACATGGTTTATTGTGTCATATTACATCAATCTATGCTTGACATTTGGCTTCGGTCAACTTTGAAGCTAGTCGAAACGAAGAAAGACCAAAATGGACGAACTTGGTTAAGTTGGATGATTCTTGGACCAAATCTCTCTTCGTTGGTCTCAAACTTCTCCACATGGTTTATTGTGTCATATTACATCAATCTATGCTTGACATTTGGCTTCGGTCAACTTTGAAGCTAGTCGAAACGAAGAAAGACCAAAATGGACGAACTTGGTTAAGTTGGATGATTCTTGGACCAAATCTCTCTTCGTTGGTCTCAAACTTCTCCACATGGTTTATTGTGTCATATTACATCAATCTATGCTTGACATTTGGCTTCGGTCAACTTTGAAGCTAGTCGAAACGAAGAAAGACCAAAATGGACGAACTTGGTTAAGTTGGATGATTCTTGGACCAAATCTCTCTTCGTTGGTCTCAAACTTCTCCACATGGTTTATTGTGTCATATTACATCAATCTATGCTTGACATTTGGCTTCGGTCAACTTTGAAGCTAGTCGAAACGAAGAAAGACCAAAATGGACGAACTTGGTTAAGTTGGATGATTCTTGGACCAAATCTCTCTTCGTTGGTCTCAAACTTCTCCACATGGTTTATTGTGTCATATTACATCAATCTATGCTTGACATTTGGCTTCGGTCAACTTTGAAGCTAGTCGAAACGAAGAAAGACCAAAATGGACGAACTTGGTTAAGTTGGATGATTCTTGGACCAAATCTCTCTTCGTTGGTCTCAAACTTCTCCACATGGTTTATTGTGTCATATTACATCAATCTATGCTTGACATTTGGCTTCGGTCAACTTTGAAGCTAGTCGAAACGAAGAAAGACCAAAATGGACGAACTTGGTTAAGTTGGATGATTCTTGGACCAAATCTCTCTTCGTTGGTCTCAAACTTCTCCACATGGTTTATTGTGTCATATTACATCAATCTATGCTTGACATTTGGCTTCGGTCAACTTTGAAGCTAGTCGAAACGAAGAAAGACCAAAATGGACGAACTTGGTTAAGTTGGATGATTCTTGGACCAAATCTCTCTTCGTTGGTCTCAAACTTCTCCACATGGTTTATTGTGTCATATTACATCAATCTATGCTTGACATTTGGCTTCGGTCAACTTTGAAGCTAGTCGAAACGAAGAAAGACCAAAATGGACGAACTTGGTTAAGTTGGATGATTCTTGGACCAAATCTCTCTTCGTTGGTCTCAAACTTCTCCACATGGTTTATTGTGTCATATTACATCAATCTATGCTTGACATTTGGCTTCGGTCAACTTTGAAGCTAGTCGAAACGAAGAAAGACCAAAATGGACGAACTTGGTTAAGTTGGATGATTCTTGGACCAAATCTCTCTTCGTTGGTCTCAAACTTCTCCACATGGTTTATTGTGTCATATTACATCAATCTATGCTTGACATTTGGCTTCGGTCAACTTTGAAGCTAGTCGAAACGAAGAAAGACCAAAATGGACGAACTTGGTTAAGTTGGATGATTCTTGGACCAAATCTCTCTTCGTTGGTCTCAAACTTCTCCACATGGTTTATTGTGTCATATTACATCAATCTATGCTTGACATTTGGCTTCGGTCAACTTTGAAGCTAGTCGAAACGAAGAAAGACCAAAATGGACGAACTTGGTTAAGTTGGATGATTCTTGGACCAAATCTCTCTTCGTTGGTCTCAAACTTCTCCACATGGTTTATTGTGTCATATTACATCAATCTATGCTTGACATTTGGCTTCGGTCAACTTTGAAGCTAGTCGAAACGAAGAAAGACCAAAATGGACGAACTTGGTTAAGTTGGATGATTCTTGGACCAAATCTCTCTTCGTTGGTCTCAAACTTCTCCACATGGTTTATTGTGTCATATTACATCAATCTATGCTTGACATTTGGCTTCGGTCAACTTTGAAGCTAGTCGAAACGAAGAAAGACCAAAATGGACGAACTTGGTTAAGTTGGATGATTCTTGGACCAAATCTCTCTTCGTTGGTCTCAAACTTCTCCACATGGTTTATTGTGTCATATTACATCAATCTATGCTTGACATTTGGCTTCGGTCAACTTTGAAGCTAGTCGAAACGAAGAAAGACCAAAATGGACGAACTTGGTTAAGTTGGATGATTCTTGGACCAAATCTCTCTTCGTTGGTCTCAAACTTCTCCACATGGTTTATTGTGTCATATTACATCAATCTATGCTTGACATTTGGCTTCGGTCAACTTTGAAGCTAGTCGAAACGAAGAAAGACCAAAATGGACGAACTTGGTTAAGTTGGATGATTCTTGGACCAAATCTCTCTTCGTTGGTCTCAAACTTCTCCACATGGTTTATTGTGTCATATTACATCAATCTATGCTTGACATTTGGCTTCGGTCAACTTTGAAGCTAGTCGAAACGAAGAAAGACCAAAATGGACGAACTTGGTTAAGTTGGATGATTCTTGGACCAAATCTCTCTTCGTTGGTCTCAAACTTCTCCACATGGTTTATTGTGTCATATTACATCAATCTATGCTTGACATTTGGCTTCGGTCAACTTTGAAGCTAGTCGAAACGAAGAAAGACCAAAATGGACGAACTTGGTTAAGTTGGATGATTCTTGGACCAAATCTCTCTTCGTTGGTCTCAAACTTCTCCACATGGTTTATTGTGTCATATTACATCAATCTATGCTTGACATTTGGCTTCGGTCAACTTTGAAGCTAGTCGAAACGAAGAAAGACCAAAATGGACGAACTTGGTTAAGTTGGATGATTCTTGGACCAAATCTCTCTTCGTTGGTCTCAAACTTCTCCACATGGTTTATTGTGTCATATTACATCAATCTATGCTTGACATTTGGCTTCGGTCAACTTTGAAGCTAGTCGAAACGAAGAAAGACCAAAATGGACGAACTTGGTTAAGTTGGATGATTCTTGGACCAAATCTCTCTTCGTTGGTCTCAAACTTCTCCACATGGTTTATTGTGTCATATTACATCAATCTATGCTTGACATTTGGCTTCGGTCAACTTTGAAGCTAGTCGAAACGAAGAAAGACCAAAATGGACGAACTTGGTTAAGTTGGATGATTCTTGGACCAAATCTCTCTTCGTTGGTCTCAAACTTCTCCACATGGTTTATTGTGTCATATTACATCAATCTATGCTTGACATTTGGCTTCGGTCAACTTTGAAGCTAGTCGAAACGAAGAAAGACCAAAATGGACGAACTTGGTTAAGTTGGATGATTCTTGGACCAAATCTCTCTTCGTTGGTCTCAAACTTCTCCACATGGTTTATTGTGTCATATTACATCAATCTATGCTTGACATTTGGCTTCGGTCAACTTTGAAGCTAGTCGAAACGAAGAAAGACCAAAATGGACGAACTTGGTTAAGTTGGATGATTCTTGGACCAAATCTCTCTTCGTTGGTCTCAAACTTCTCCACATGGTTTATTGTGTCATATTACATCAATCTATGCTTGACATTTGGCTTCGGTCAACTTTGAAGCTAGTCGAAACGAAGAAAGACCAAAATGGACGAACTTGGTTAAGTTGGATGATTCTTGGACCAAATCTCTCTTCGTTGGTCTCAAACTTCTCCACATGGTTTATTGTGTCATATTACATCAATCTATGCTTGACATTTGGCTTCGGTCAACTTTGAAGCTAGTCGAAACGAAGAAAGACCAAAATGGACGAACTTGGTTAAGTTGGATGATTCTTGGACCAAATCTCTCTTCGTTGGTCTCAAACTTCTCCACATGGTTTATTGTGTCATATTACATCAATCTATGCTTGACATTTGGCTTCGGTCAACTTTGAAGCTAGTCGAAACAAAGAAAGACCAAAATGGACGAACTTGGTTAAGTTGGATGATTCTTGGACCAAATCTCTCTTCGTTGGTCTCAAACTTCTCCACATGGTTTATTGTGTCATATTACATCAATCTATGCTTGACATTTGGCTTCGGTCAACTTTGAAGCTAGTCGAAACAAGAAAGACCAAAATGGACGAACTTGGTTAAGTTGGATGATTCTTGGACCAAATCTCTCTTCGTTGGTCTCAAACTTCTCCACATGGTTTATTGTGTCATATTACATCAATCTATGCTTGACATTTGGCTTCGGTCAACTTTGAAGCTAGTCGAAACGAAGAAAGACCAAAATGGACGAACTTGGTTAAGTTGGATGATTCTTGGACCAAATCTCTCTTCGTTGGTCTCAAACTTCTCCACATGGTTTATTGTGTCATATTACATCAATCTATGCTTGACATTTGGCTTCGGTCAACTTTGAAGCTAGTCGAAACGAAGAAAGACCAAAATGGACGAACTTGGTTAAGTTGGATGATTCTTGGACCAAATCTCTCTTCGTTGGTCTCAAACTTCTCCACATGGTTTATTGTGTCATATTACATCAATCTATGCTTGACATTTGGCTTCGGTCAACTTTGAAGCTAGTCGAAACAAAGAAAGACCAAAATGGACGAACTTGGTTAAGTTGGATGATTCTTGGACCAAATCTCTCTTCGTTGGTCTCAAACTTCTCCACATGGTTTATTGTGTCATATTACATCAATCTATGCTTGACATTTGGCTTCGGTCAACTTTGAAGCTAGTCGAAACGAAGAAAGACCAAAATGGACGAACTTGGTTAAGTTGGATGATTCTTGGACCAAATCTCTCTTCGTTGGTCTCAAACTTCTCCACATGGTTTATTGTGTCATATTACATCAATCTATGCTTGACATTTGGCTTCGGTCAACTTTGAAGCTAGTCGAAACAAAGAAAGACCAAAATGGACGAACTTGGTTAAGTTGGATGATTCTTGGACCAAATCTCTCTTCGTTGGTCTCAAACTTCTCCACATGGTTTATTGTGTCATATTACATCAATCTATGCTTGACATTTGGCTTCGGTCAACTTTGAAGCTAGTCGAAACAAAGAAAGACCAAAATGGACGAACTTGGTTAAGTTGGATGATTCTTGGACCAAATCTCTCTTCGTTGGTCTCAAACTTCTCCACATGGTTTATTGTGTCATATTACATCAATCTATGCTTGACATTTGGCTTCGGTCAACTTTGAAGCTAGTCGAAACGAAGAAAGACCAAAATGGACGAACTTGGTTAAGTTGGATGATTCTTGGACCAAATCTCTCTTCGTTGGTCTCAAACTTCTCCACATGGTTTATTGTGTCATATTACATCAATCTATGCTTGACATTTGGCTTCGGTCAACTTTGAAGCTAGTCGAAACGAAGAAAGACCAAAATGGACGAACTTGGTTAAGTTGGATGATTCTTGGACCAAATCTCTCTTCGTTGGTCTCAAACTTCTCCACATGGTTTATTGTGTCATATTACATCAATCTATGCTTGACATTTGGCTTCGGTCAACTTTGAAGCTAGTCGAAACGAAGAAAGACCAAAATGGACGAACTTGGTTAAGTTGGATGATTCTTGGACCAAATCTCTCTTCGTTGGTCTCAAACTTCTCCACATGGTTTATTGTGTCATATTACATCAATCTATGCTTGACATTTGGCTTCGGTCAACTTTGAAGCTAGTCGAAACGAAGAAAGACCAAAATGGACGAACTTGGTTAAGTTGGATGATTCTTGGACCAAATCTCTCTTCGTTGGTCTCAAACTTCTCCACATGGTTTATTGTGTCATATTACATCAATCTATGCTTGACATTTGGCTTCGGTCAACTTTGAAGCTAGTCGAAACGAAGAAAGACCAAAATGGACGAACTTGGTTAAGTTGGATGATTCTTGGACCAAATCTCTCTTCGTTGGTCTCAAACTTCTCCACATGGTTTATTGTGTCATATTACATCAATCTATGCTTGACATTTGGCTTCGGTCAACTTTGAAGCTAGTCGAAACGAAGAAAGACCAAAATGGACGAACTTGGTTAAGTTGGATGATTCTTGGACCAAATCTCTCTTCGTTGGTCTCAAACTTCTCCACATGGTTTATTGTGTCATATTACATCAATCTATGCTTGACATTTGGCTTCGGTCAACTTTGAAGCTAGTCGAAACGAAGAAAGACCAAAATGGACGAACTTGGTTAAGTTGGATGATTCTTGGACCAAATCTCTCTTCGTTGGTCTCAAACTTCTCCACATGGTTTATTGTGTCATATTACATCAATCTATGCTTGACATTTGGCTTCGGTCAACTTTGAAGCTAGTCGAAACGAAGAAAGACCAAAATGGACGAACTTGGTTAAGTTGGATGATTCTTGGACCAAATCTCTCTTCGTTGGTCTCAAACTTCTCCACATGGTTTATTGTGTCATATTACATCAATCTTTGCTTGACATTTGGCTTCGGTCAACTTTGAAGCTAGTCGAAACGAAGAAAGACCAAAATGGACGAACTTGGTTAAGTTGGATGATTCTTGGACCAAATCTCTCTTCGTTGGTCTCAAACTTCTCCACATGGTTTATTGTGTCATATTACATCAATCTTTGCTTGACATTTGGCTTCGGTCAACTTTGAAGCTAGTCGAAACGAAGAAAGACCAAAATGGACGAACTTGGTTAAGTTGGATGATTCTTGGACCAAATCTCTCTTCGTTGGTCTCAAACTTCTCCACATGGTTTATTGTGTCATATTACATCAATCTTTGCAAGACATTTGGCTTCGGTCAACTTTGAAGCTAGTCGAAAGGAAGAAAGACCAAAATGGACGAACTTGGTTAAGTTGGATGATTCTTGGACCAAATCTCTCTTCGTTGGTCTCAAACTTCTCCACATGGTTTATTGTGTCATATTACATCAATCTTTGCTTGACATTTGGCTTCGGTCAACTTTGAAGCTAGTCGAAACGAAGAAAGACCAAAATGGACGAACTTGGTTAAGTTGGATGATTCTTGGACCAAATCTCTCTTCGTTGGTCTCAAACTTCTCCACATGGTTTATTGTGTCATATTACATCAATCTTTGCTTGACATTTGGCTTCGGTCACTTTGAAGCTAGTCGAAAGGAAGAAAGACCAAAATGGACGAACTTGGTTAAGTTGGATGATTCTTGGACCAAATCTCTCTTCGTTGGTCTCAAACTTCTCCACATGGTTTATTGTGTCATATTACATCAATCTTTGCAAGACATTTGGCTTCGGTCAACTTTGAAGCTAGTCGAAAGGAAGAAAGACCAAAATGGACGAACTTGGTTAAGTTGGATGATTCTTGGACCAAATCTCTCTTCGTTGGTCTCAAACTTCTCCACATGGTTTATTGTGTCATATTACATCAATCTTTGCAAGACATTTGGCTTCGGTCAACTTTGAAGCTAGTCGAAACGAAGAAAGACCAAAATGGACGAACTTGGTTAAGTTGGATGATTCTTGGACCAAATCTCTCTTCGTTGGTCTCAAACTTCTCCACATGGTTTATTGTGTCATATTACATCAATCTTTGCAAGACATTTGGCTTCGGTCAACTTTGAAGCTAGTCGAAACGAAGAAAGACCAAAATGGACGAACTTGGTTAAGTTGGATGATTCTTGGACCAAATCTCTCTTCGTTGGTCTCAAACTTCTCCACATGGTTTATTGTGTCATATTACATCAATCTTTGCAAGACATTTGGCTTCGGTCAACTTTGAAGCTAGTCGAAAGGAAGAAAGACCAAAATGGACGAACTTGGTTAAGTTGGATGATTCTTGGACCAAATCTCTCTTCGTTGGTCTCAAACTTCTCCACATGGTTTATTGTGTCATATTACATCAATCTTTGCAAGACATTTGGCTTCGGTCCACTTTGAAGCTAGTCGAAAGGAAGAAAGACCAAAATGGACGAACTTGGTTAAGTTGGATGATTCTTGGACCAAATCTCTCTTCGTTGGTCTCAAACTTCTCCACATGGTTTATTGTGTCATATTACATCAATCTTTGCAAGACATTTGGCTTCGGTCAACTTTGAAGCTAGTCGAAAGGAAGAAAGACCAAAATGGACGAACTTGGTTAAGTTGGATGATTCTTGGACCAAATCTCTCTTCGTTGGTCTCAAACTTCTCCACATGGTTTATTGTGTCATATTACATCAATCTTTGCAAGACATTTGGCTTCGGTCAACTTTGAAGCTAGTCGAAAGGAAGAAAGACCAAAATGGACGAACTTGGTTAAGTTGGATGATTCTTGGACCAAATCTCTCTTCGTTGGTCTCAAACTTCTCCACATGGTTTATTGTGTCATATTACATCAATCTTTGCAAGACATTTGGCTTCGGTCAACTTTGAAGCTAGTCGAAACAAAGAAAGACCAAAATGGACGAACTTGGTTAAGTTGGATGATTCTTGGACCAAATCTCTCTTCGTTGGTCTCAAACTTCTCCACATGGTTTATTGTGTCATATTACATCAATCTATGCTTGACATTTGGCTTCGGTCAACTTTGAAGCTAGTCGAAACAAAGAAAGACCAAAATGGACGAACTTGGTTAAGTTGGATGATTCTTGGACCAAATCTCTCTTCGTTGGTCTCAAACTTCTCCACATGGTTTATTGTGTCATATTACATCAATCTTTGCAAGACATTTGGCTTCGGTCCACTTTGAAGCTAGTCGAAAGGAAGAAAGACCAAAATGGACGAACTTGGTTAAGTTGGATGATTCTTGGACCAAATCTCTCTTCGTTGGTCTCAAACTTCTCCACATGGTTTATTGTGTCATATTACATCAATCTTTGCAAGACATTTGGCTTCGGTCCACTTTGAAGCTAGTCGAAAGGAAGAAAGACCAAAATGGACGAACTTGGTTAAGTTGGATGATTCTTGGACCAAATCTCTCTTCGTTGGTCTCAAACTTCTCCACATGGTTTATTGTGTCATATTACATCAATCTTTGCAAGACATTTGGCTTCGGTCCACTTTGAAGCTAGTCGAAACAAAGAAAGACCAAAATGGACGAACTTGGTTAAGTTGGATGATTCTTGGACCAAATCTCTCTTCGTTGGTCTCAAACTTCTCCACATGGTTTATTGTGTCATATTACATCAATCTTTGCAAGACATTTGGCTTCGGTCCACTTTGAAGCTAGTCGAAAGGAAGAAAGACCAAAATGGACGAACTTGGTTAAGTTGGATGATTCTTGGACCAAATCTCTCTTCGTTGGTCTCAAACTTCTCCACATGGTTTATTGTGTCATATTACATCAATCTTTGCAAGACATTTGGCTTCGGTCCACTTTGAAGCTAGTCGAAAGGAAGAAAGACCAAAATGGACGAACTTGGTTAAGTTGGATGATTCTTGGACCAAATCTCTCTTCGTTGGTCTCAAACTTCTCCACATGGTTTATTGTGTCATATTACATCAATCTTTGCAAGACATTTGGCTTCGGTCCACTTTGAAGCTAGTCGAAAGGAAGAAAGACCAAAATGGACGAACTTGGTTAAGTTGGATGATTCTTGGACCAAATCTCTCTTCGTTGGTCTCAAACTTCTCCACATGGTTTATTGTGTCATATTACATCAATCTTTGCAAGACATTTGGCTTCGGTCCACTTTGAAGCTAGTCGAAAGGAAGAAAGACCAAAATGGACGAACTTGGTTAAGTTGGATGATTCTTGGACCAAATCTCTCTTCGTTGGTCTCAAACTTCTCCACATGGTTTATTGTGTCATATTACATCAATCTTTGCAAGACATTTGGCTTCGGTCCACTTTGAAGCTAGTCGAAAGGAAGAAAGACCAAAATGGACGAACTTGGTTAAGTTGGATGATTCTTGGACCAAATCTCTCTTCGTTGGTCTCAAACTTCTCCACATGGTTTATTGTGTCATATTACATCAATCTTTGCAAGACATTTGGCTTCGGTCCACTTTGAAGCTAGTCGAAAGGAAGAAAGACCAAAATGGACGAACTTGGTTAAGTTGGATGATTCTTGGACCAAATCTCTCTTCGTTGGTCTCAAACTTCTCCACATGGTTTATTGTGCCATATTACATCAATCTTTGCAAGACATTTGGCTTCGGTCCACTTTGAAGCTAGTCGAAAGGAAGAAAGACCAAAATGGACGAACTTGGTTAAGTTGGATGATTCTTGGACCAAATCTCTCTTCGTTGGTCTCAAACTTCTCCACATGGTTTATTGTGCCATATTACATCAATCTTTGCAAGACATTTGGCTTCGGTCCACTTTGAAGCTAGTCGAAAGGAAGAAAGACCAAAATGGACGAACTTGGTTAAGTTGGATGATTCTTGGACCAAATCTCTCTTCGTTGGTCTCAAACTTCTCCACATGGTTTATTGTGCCATATTACATCAATCTTTGCAAGACATTTGGCTTCGGTCCACTTTGAAGCTAGTCGAAAGGAAGAAAGACCAAAATGGACGAACTTGGTTAAGTTGGATGATTCTTGGACCAAATCTCTCTTCGTTGGTCTCAAACTTCTCCACATGGTTTATTGTGCCATATTACATCAATCTTTGCAAGACATTTGGCTTCGGTCCACTTTGAAGCTAGTCGAAAGGAAGAAAGACCAAAATGGACGAACTTGGTTAAGTTGGATGATTCTTGGACCAAATCTCTCTTCGTTGGTCTCAAACTTCTCCACATGGTTTATTGTGCCATATTACATCAATCTTTGCAAGACATTTGGCTTCGGTCCACTTTGAAGCTAGTCGAAAGGAAGAAAGACCAAAATGGACGAACTTGGTTAAGTTGGATGATTCTTGGACCAAATCTCTCTTCGTTGGTCTCAAACTTCTCCACATGGTTTATTGTGCCATATTACATCAATCTTTGCAAGACATTTGGCTTCGGTCCACTTTGAAGCTAGTCGAAAGGAAGAAAGACCAAAATGGACGAACTTGGTTAAGTTGGATGATTCTTGGACCAAATCTCTCTTCGTTGGTCTCAAACTTCTCCACATGGTTTATTGTGCCATATTACATCAATCTTTGCAAGACATTTGGCTTCGGTCCACTTTGAAGCTAGTCGAAAGGAAGAAAGACCAAAATGGACGAACTTGGTTAAGTTGGATGATTCTTGGACCAAATCTCTCTTCGTTGGTCTCAAACTTCTCCACATGGTTTATTGTGCCATATTACATCAATCTTTGCAAGACATTTGGCTTCGGTCCACTTTGAAGCTAGTCGAAAGGAAGAAAGACCAAAATGGACGAACTTGGTTAAGTTGGATGATTCTTGGACCAAATCTCTCTTCGTTGGTCTCAAACTTCTCCACATGGTTTATTGTGCCATATTACATCAATCTTTGCAAGACATTTGGCTTCGGTCCACTTTGAAGCTAGTCGAAAGGAAGAAAGACCAAAATGGACGAACTTGGTTAAGTTGGATGATTCTTGGACCAAATCTCTCTTCGTTGGTCTCAAACTTCTCCACATGGTTTATTGTGCCATATTACATCAATCTTTGCAAGACATTTGGCTTCGGTCCACTTTGAAGCTAGTCGAAAGGAAGAAAGACCAAAATGGACGAACTTGGTTAAGTTGGATGATTCTTGGACCAAATCTCTCTTCGTTGGTCTCAAACTTCTCCACATGGTTTATTGTGCCATATTACATCAATCTTTGCAAGACATTTGGCTTCGGTCCACTTTGAAGCTAGTCGAAAGGAAGAAAGACCAAAATGGACGAACTTGGTTAAGTTGGATGATTCTTGGACCAAATCTCTCTTCGTTGGTCTCAAACTTCTCCACATGGTTTATTGTGCCATATTACATCAATCTTTGCAAGACATTTGGCTTCGGTCCACTTTGAAGCTAGTCGAAAGGAAGAAAGACCAAAATGGACGAACTTGGTTAAGTTGGATGATTCTTGGACCAAATCTCTCTTCGTTGGTCTCAAACTTCTCCACATGGTTTATTGTGCCATATTACATCAATCTTTGCAAGACATTTGGCTTCGGTCCACTTTGAAGCTAGTCGAAAGGAAGAAAGACCAAAATGGACGAACTTGGTTAAGTTGGATGATTCTTGGACCAAATCTCTCTTCGTTGGTCTCAAACTTCTCCACATGGTTTATTGTGCCATATTACATCAATCTTTGCAAGACATTTGGCTTCGGTCCACTTTGAAGCTAGTCGAAAGGAAGAAAGACCAAAATGGACGAACTTGGTTAAGTTGGATGATTCTTGGACCAAATCTCTCTTCGTTGGTCTCAAACTTCTCCACATGGTTTATTGTGCCATATTACATCAATCTTTGCAAGACATTTGGCTTCGGTCCACTTTGAAGCTAGTCGAAAGGAAGAAAGACCAAAATGGACGAACTTGGTTAAGTTGGATGATTCTTGGACCAAATCTCTCTTCGTTGGTCTCAAACTTCTCCACATGGTTTATTGTGCCATATTACATCAATCTTTGCAAGACATTTGGCTTCGGTCCACTTTGAAGCTAGTCGAAAGGAAGAAAGACCAAAATGGACGAACTTGGTTAAGTTGGATGATTCTTGGACCAAATCTCTCTTCGTTGGTCTCAAACTTCTCCACATGGTTTATTGTGCCATATTACATCAATCTTTGCAAGACATTTGGCTTCGGTCCACTTTGAAGCTAGTCGAAAGGAAGAAAGACCAAAATGGACGAACTTGGTTAAGTTGGATGATTCTTGGACCAAATCTCTCTTCGTTGGTCTCAAACTTCTCCACATGGTTTATTGTGCCATATTACATCAATCTTTGCAAGACATTTGGCTTCGGTCCACTTTGAAGCTAGTCGAAAGGAAGAAAGACCAAAATGGACGAACTTGGTTAAGTTGGATGATTCTTGGACCAAATCTCTCTTCGTTGGTCTCAAACTTCTCCACATGGTTTATTGTGCCATATTACATCAATCTTTGCAAGACATTTGGCTTCGGTCCACTTTGAAGCTAGTCGAAAGGAAGAAAGACCAAAATGGACGAACTTGGTTAAGTTGGATGATTCTTGGACCAAATCTCTCTTCGTTGGTCTCAAACTTCTCCACATGGTTTATTGTGCCATATTACATCAATCTTTGCAAGACATTTGGCTTCGGTCCACTTTGAAGCTAGTCGAAAGGAATAAAGACCAAAATGGACGAACTTGGTTAAGTTGGATGATTCTTGGACCAAATCTCTCTTCGTTGGTCTCAAACTTCTCCACATGGTTTATTGTGCCATATTACATCAATCTTTGCAAGACATTTGGCTTCGGTCCACTTTGAAGCTAGTCGAAAGGAAGAAAGACCAAAATGGACGAACTTGGTTAAGTTGGATGATTCTTGGACCAAATCTCTCTTCGTTGGTCTCAAACTTCTCCACATGGTTTATTGTGCCATATTACATCAATCTTTGCAAGACATTTGGCTTCGGTCCACTTTGAAGCTAGTCGAAAGGAAGAAAGACCAAAATGGACGAACTTGGTTAAGTTGGATGATTCTTGGACCAAATCTCTCTTCGTTGGTCTCAAACTTCTCCACATGGTTTATTGTGCCATATTACATCAATCTTTGCAAGACATTTGGCTTCGGTCCACTTTGAAGCTAGTCGAAAGGAAGAAAGACCAAAATGGACGAACTTGGTTAAGTTGGATGATTCTTGGACCAAATCTCTCTTCGTTGGTCTCAAACTTCTCCACATGGTTTATTGTGCCATATTACATCAATCTTTGCAAGACATTTGGCTTCGGTCCACTTTGAAGCTAGTCGAAAGGAAGAAAGACCAAAATGGACGAACTTGGTTAAGTTGGATGATTCTTGGACCAAATCTCTCTTCGTTGGTCTCAAACTTCTCCACATGGTTTATTGTGCCATATTACATCAATCTTTGCAAGACATTTGGCTTCGGTCCACTTTGAAGCTAGTCGAAAGGAAGAAAGACCAAAATGGACGAACTTGGTTAAGTTGGATGATTCTTGGACCAAATCTCTCTTCGTTGGTCTCAAACTTCTCCACATGGTTTATTGTGCCATATTACATCAATCTTTGCAAGACATTTGGCTTCGGTCCACTTTGAAGCTAGTCGAAAGGAAGAAAGACCAAAATGGACGAACTTGGTTAAGTTGGATGATTCTTGGACCAAATCTCTCTTCGTTGGTCTCAAACTTCTCCACATGGTTTATTGTGCCATATTACATCAATCTTTGCAAGACATTTGGCTTCGGTCCACTTTGAAGCTAGTCGAAAGGAAGAAAGACCAAAATGGACGAACTTGGTTAAGTTGGATGATTCTTGGACCAAATCTCTCTTCGTTGGTCTCAAACTTCTCCACATGGTTTATTGTGCCATATTACATCAATCTTTGCAAGACATTTGGCTTCGGTCCACTTTGAAGCTAGTCGAAAGGAAGAAAGACCAAAATGGACGAACTTGGTTAAGTTGGATGATTCTTGGACCAAATCTCTCTTCGTTGGTCTCAAACTTCTCCACATGGTTTATTGTGCCATATTACATCAATCTTTGCAAGACATTTGGCTTCGGTCCACTTTGAAGCTAGTCGAAAGGAAGAAAGACCAAAATGGACGAACTTGGTTAAGTTGGATGATTCTTGGACCAAATCTCTCTTCGTTGGTCTCAAACTTCTCCACATGGTTTATTGTGCCATATTACATCAATCTTTGCAAGACATTTGGCTTCGGTCCACTTTGAAGCTAGTCGAAAGGAAGAAAGACCAAAATGGACGAACTTGGTTAAGTTGGATGATTCTTGGACCAAATCTCTCTTCGTTGGTCTCAAACTTCTCCACATGGTTTATTGTGCCATATTACATCAATCTTTGCAAGACATTTGGCTTCGGTCCACTTTGAAGCTAGTCGAAAGGAAGAAAGACCAAAATGGACGAACTTGGTTAAGTTGGATGATTCTTGGACCAAATCTCTCTTCGTTGGTCTCAAACTTCTCCACATGGTTTATTGTGCCATATTACATCAATCTTTGCAAGACATTTGGCTTCGGTCCACTTTGAAGCTAGTCGAAAGGAAGAAAGACCAAAATGGACGAACTTGGTTAAGTTGGATGATTCTTGGACCAAATCTCTCTTCGTTGGTCTCAAACTTCTCCACATGGTTTATTGTGCCATATTACATCAATCTTTGCAAGACATTTGGCTTCGGTCCACTTTGAAGCTAGTCGAAAGGAAGAAAGACCAAAATGGACGAACTTGGTTAAGTTGGATGATTCTTGGACCAAATCTCTCTTCGTTGGTCTCAAACTTCTCCACATGGTTTATTGTGCCATATTACATCAATCTTTGCAAGACATTTGGCTTCGGTCCACTTTGAAGCTAGTCGAAAGGAAGAAAGACCAAAATGGACGAACTTGGTTAAGTTGGATGATTCTTGGACCAAATCTCTCTTCGTTGGTCTCAAACTTCTCCACATGGTTTATTGTGCCATATTACATCAATCTTTGCAAGACATTTGGCTTCGGTCCACTTTGAAGCTAGTCGAAAGGAAGAAAGACCAAAATGGACGAACTTGGTTAAGTTGGATGATTCTTGGACCAAATCTCTCTTCGTTGGTCTCAAACTTCTCCACATGGTTTATTGTGCCATATTACATCAATCTTTGCAAGACATTTGGCTTCGGTCCACTTTGAAGCTAGTCGAAAGGAAGAAAGACCAAAATGGACGAACTTGGTTAAGTTGGATGATTCTTGGACCAAATCTCTCTTCGTTGGTCTCAAACTTCTCCACATGGTTTATTGTGCCATATTACATCAATCTTTGCAAGACATTTGGCTTCGGTCCACTTTGAAGCTAGTCGAAAGGAAGAAAGACCAAAATGGACGAACTTGGTTAAGTTGGATGATTCTTGGACCAAATCTCTCTTCGTTGGTCTCAAACTTCTCCACATGGTTTATTGTGCCATATTACATCAATCTTTGCAAGACATTTGGCTTCGGTCCACTTTGAAGCTAGTCGAAAGGAAGAAAGACCAAAATGGACGAACTTGGTTAAGTTGGATGATTCTTGGACCAAATCTCTCTTCGTTGGTCTCAAACTTCTCCACATGGTTTATTGTGCCATATTACATCAATCTTTGCAAGACATTTGGCTTCGGTCCACTTTGAAGCTAGTCGAAAGGAAGAAAGACCAAAATGGACGAACTTGGTTAAGTTGGATGATTCTTGGACCAAATCTCTCTTCGTTGGTCTCAAACTTCTCCACATGGTTTATTGTGCCATATTACATCAATCTTTGCAAGACATTTGGCTTCGGTCCACTTTGAAGCTAGTCGAAAGGAAGAAAGACCAAAATGGACGAACTTGGTTAAGTTGGATGATTCTTGGACCAAATCTCTCTTCGTTGGTCTCAAACTTCTCCACATGGTTTATTGTGCCATATTACATCAATCTTTGCAAGACATTTGGCTTCGGTCCACTTTGAAGCTAGTCGAAAGGAAGAAAGACCAAAATGGACGAACTTGGTTAAGTTGGATGATTCTTGGACCAAATCTCTCTTCGTTGGTCTCAAACTTCTCCACATGGTTTATTGTGCCATATTACATCAATCTTTGCAAGACATTTGGCTTCGGTCCACTTTGAAGCTAGTCGAAAGGAAGAAAGACCAAAATGGACGAACTTGGTTAAGTTGGATGATTCTTGGACCAAATCTCTCTTCGTTGGTCTCAAACTTCTCCACATGGTTTATTGTGCCATATTACATCAATCTTTGCAAGACATTTGGCTTCGGTCCACTTTGAAGCTAGTCGAAAGGAAGAAAGACCAAAATGGACGAACTTGGTTAAGTTGGATGATTCTTGGACCAAATCTCTCTTCGTTGGTCTCAAACTTCTCCACATGGTTTATTGTGCCATATTACATCAATCTTTGCAAGACATTTGGCTTCGGTCCACTTTGAAGCTAGTCGAAAGGAAGAAAGACCAAAATGGACGAACTTGGTTAAGTTGGATGATTCTTGGACCAAATCTCTCTTCGTTGGTCTCAAACTTCTCCACATGGTTTATTGTGCCATATTACATCAATCTTTGCAAGACATTTGGCTTCGGTCCACTTTGAAGCTAGTCGAAAGGAAGAAAGACCAAAATGGACGAACTTGGTTAAGTTGGATGATTCTTGGACCAAATCTCTCTTCGTTGGTCTCAAACTTCTCCACATGGTTTATTGTGCCATATTACATCAATCTTTGCAAGACATTTGGCTTCGGTCCACTTTGAAGCTAGTCGAAAGGAAGAAAGACCAAAATGGACGAACTTGGTTAAGTTGGATGATTCTTGGACCAAATCTCTCTTCGTTGGTCTCAAACTTCTCCACATGGTTTATTGTGCCATATTACATCAATCTTTGCAAGACATTTGGCTTCGGTCCACTTTGAAGCTAGTCGAAAGGAAGAAAGACCAAAATGGACGAACTTGGTTAAGTTGGATGATTCTTGGACCAAATCTCTCTTCGTTGGTCTCAAACTTCTCCACATGGTTTATTGTGCCATATTACATCAATCTTTGCAAGACATTTGGCTTCGGTCCACTTTGAAGCTAGTCGAAAGGAAGAAAGACCAAAATGGACGAACTTGGTTAAGTTGGATGATTCTTGGACCAAATCTCTCTTCGTTGGTCTCAAACTTCTCCACATGGTTTATTGTGCCATATTACATCAATCTTTGCAAGACATTTGGCTTCGGTCCACTTTGAAGCTAGTCGAAAGGAAGAAAGACCAAAATGGACGAACTTGGTTAAGTTGGATGATTCTTGGACCAAATCTCTCTTCGTTGGTCTCAAACTTCTCCACATGGTTTATTGTGCCATATTACATCAATCTTTGCAAGACATTTGGCTTCGGTCCACTTTGAAGCTAGTCGAAAGGAAGAAAGACCAAAATGGACGAACTTGGTTAAGTTGGATGATTCTTGGACCAAATCTCTCTTCGTTGGTCTCAAACTTCTCCACATGGTTTATTGTGCCATATTACATCAATCTTTGCAAGACATTTGGCTTCGGTCCACTTTGAAGCTAGTCGAAAGGAAGAAAGACCAAAATGGACGAACTTGGTTAAGTTGGATGATTCTTGGACCAAATCTCTCTTCGTTGGTCTCAAACTTCTCCACATGGTTTATTGTGCCATATTACATCAATCTTTGCAAGACATTTGGCTTCGGTCCACTTTGAAGCTAGTCGAAAGGAAGAAAGACCAAAATGGACGAACTTGGTTAAGTTGGATGATTCTTGGACCAAATCTCTCTTCGTTGGTCTCAAACTTCTCCACATGGTTTATTGTGCCATATTACATCAATCTTTGCAAGACATTTGGCTTCGGTCCACTTTGAAGCTAGTCGAAAGGAAGAAAGACCAAAATGGACGAACTTGGTTAAGTTGGATGATTCTTGGACCAAATCTCTCTTCGTTGGTCTCAAACTTCTCCACATGGTTTATTGTGCCATATTACATCAATCTTTGCAAGACATTTGGCTTCGGTCCACTTTGAAGCTAGTCGAAAGGAAGAAAGACCAAAATGGACGAACTTGGTTAAGTTGGATGATTCTTGGACCAAATCTCTCTTCGTTGGTCTCAAACTTCTCCACATGGTTTATTGTGCCATATTACATCAATCTTTGCAAGACATTTGGCTTCGGTCCACTTTGAAGCTAGTCGAAAGGAAGAAAGACCAAAATGGACGAACTTGGTTAAGTTGGATGATTCTTGGACCAAATCTCTCTTCGTTGGTCTCAAACTTCTCCACATGGTTTATTGTGCCATATTACATCAATCTTTGCAAGACATTTGGCTTCGGTCCACTTTGAAGCTAGTCGAAAGGAAGAAAGACCAAAATGGACGAACTTGGTTAAGTTGGATGATTCTTGGACCAAATCTCTCTTCGTTGGTCTCAAACTTCTCCACATGGTTTATTGTGCCATATTACATCAATCTTTGCAAGACATTTGGCTTCGGTCCACTTTGAAGCTAGTCGAAAGGAAGAAAGACCAAAATGGACGAACTTGGTTAAGTTGGATGATTCTTGGACCAAATCTCTCTTCGTTGGTCTCAAACTTCTCCACATGGTTTATTGTGCCATATTACATCAATCTTTGCAAGACATTTGGCTTCGGTCCACTTTGAAGCTAGTCGAAAGGAAGAAAGACCAAAATGGACGAACTTGGTTAAGTTGGATGATTCTTGGACCAAATCTCTCTTCGTTGGTCTCAAACTTCTCCACATGGTTTATTGTGCCATATTACATCAATCTTTGCAAGACATTTGGCTTCGGTCCACTTTGAAGCTAGTCGAAAGGAAGAAAGACCAAAATGGACGAACTTGGTTAAGTTGGATGATTCTTGGACCAAATCTCTCTTCGTTGGTCTCAAACTTCTCCACATGGTTTATTGTGCCATATTACATCAATCTTTGCAAGACATTTGGCTTCGGTCCACTTTGAAGCTAGTCGAAAGGAAGAAAGACCAAAATGGACGAACTTGGTTAAGTTGGATGATTCTTGGACCAAATCTCTCTTCGTTGGTCTCAAACTTCTCCACATGGTTTATTGTGCCATATTACATCAATCTTTGCAAGACATTTGGCTTCGGTCCACTTTGAAGCTAGTCGAAAGGAAGAAAGACCAAAATGGACGAACTTGGTTAAGTTGGATGATTCTTGGACCAAATCTCTCTTCGTTGGTCTCAAACTTCTCCACATGGTTTATTGTGCCATATTACATCAATCTTTGCAAGACATTTGGCTTCGGTCCACTTTGAAGCTAGTCGAAAGGAAGAAAGACCAAAATGGACGAACTTGGTTAAGTTGGATGATTCTTGGACCAAATCTCTCTTCGTTGGTCTCAAACTTCTCCACATGGTTTATTGTGCCATATTACATCAATCTTTGCAAGACATTTGGCTTCGGTCCACTTTGAAGCTAGTCGAAAGGAAGAAAGACCAAAATGGACGAACTTGGTTAAGTTGGATGATTCTTGGACCAAATCTCTCTTCGTTGGTCTCAAACTTCTCCACATGGTTTATTGTGCCATATTACATCAATCTTTGCAAGACATTTGGCTTCGGTCCACTTTGAAGCTAGTCGAAAGGAAGAAAGACCAAAATGGACGAACTTGGTTAAGTTGGATGATTCTTGGACCAAATCTCTCTTCGTTGGTCTCAAACTTCTCCACATGGTTTATTGTGCCATATTACATCAATCTTTGCAAGACATTTGGCTTCGGTCCACTTTGAAGCTAGTCGAAAGGAAGAAAGACCAAAATGGACGAACTTGGTTAAGTTGGATGATTCTTGGACCAAATCTCTCTTCGTTGGTCTCAAACTTCTCCACATGGTTTATTGTGCCATATTACATCAATCTTTGCAAGACATTTGGCTTCGGTCCACTTTGAAGCTAGTCGAAAGGAAGAAAGACCAAAATGGACGAACTTGGTTAAGTTGGATGATTCTTGGACCAAATCTCTCTTCGTTGGTCTCAAACTTCTCCACATGGTTTATTGTGCCATATTACATCAATCTTTGCAAGACATTTGGCTTCGGTCCACTTTGAAGCTAGTCGAAAGGAAGAAAGACCAAAATGGACGAACTTGGTTAAGTTGGATGATTCTTGGACCAAATCTCTCTTCGTTGGTCTCAAACTTCTCCACATGGTTTATTGTGCCATATTACATCAATCTTTGCAAGACATTTGGCTTCGGTCCACTTTGAAGCTAGTCGAAAGGAAGAAAGACCAAAATGGACGAACTTGGTTAAGTTGGATGATTCTTGGACCAAATCTCTCTTCGTTGGTCTCAAACTTCTCCACATGGTTTATTGTGCCATATTACATCAATCTTTGCAAGACATTTGGCTTCGGTCCACTTTGAAGCTAGTCGAAAGGAAGAAAGACCAAAATGGACGAACTTGGTTAAGTTGGATGATTCTTGGACCAAATCTCTCTTCGTTGGTCTCAAACTTCTCCACATGGTTTATTGTGCCATATTACATCAATCTTTGCAAGACATTTGGCTTCGGTCCACTTTGAAGCTAGTCGAAAGGAAGAAAGACCAAAATGGACGAACTTGGTTAAGTTGGATGATTCTTGGACCAAATCTCTCTTCGTTGGTCTCAAACTTCTCCACATGGTTTATTGTGCCATATTACATCAATCTTTGCAAGACATTTGGCTTCGGTCCACTTTGAAGCTAGTCGAAAGGAAGAAAGACCAAAATGGACGAACTTGGTTAAGTTGGATGATTCTTGGACCAAATCTCTCTTCGTTGGTCTCAAACTTCTCCACATGGTTTATTGTGCCATATTACATCAATCTTTGCAAGACATTTGGCTTCGGTCCACTTTGAAGCTAGTCGAAAGGAAGAAAGACCAAAATGGACGAACTTGGTTAAGTTGGATGATTCTTGGACCAAATCTCTCTTCGTTGGTCTCAAACTTCTCCACATGGTTTATTGTGCCATATTACATCAATCTTTGCAAGACATTTGGCTTCGGTCCACTTTGAAGCTAGTCGAAAGGAAGAAAGACCAAAATGGACGAACTTGGTTAAGTTGGATGATTCTTGGACCAAATCTCTCTTCGTTGGTCTCAAACTTCTCCACATGGTTTATTGTGCCATATTACATCAATCTTTGCAAGACATTTGGCTTCGGTCCACTTTGAAGCTAGTCGAAAGGAAGAAAGACCAAAATGGACGAACTTGGTTAAGTTGGATGATTCTTGGACCAAATCTCTCTTCGTTGGTCTCAAACTTCTCCACATGGTTTATTGTGCCATATTACATCAATCTTTGCAAGACATTTGGCTTCGGTCCACTTTGAAGCTAGTCGAAAGGAAGAAAGACCAAAATGGACGAACTTGGTTAAGTTGGATGATTCTTGGACCAAATCTCTCTTCGTTGGTCTCAAACTTCTCCACATGGTTTATTGTGCCATATTACATCAATCTTTGCAAGACATTTGGCTTCGGTCCACTTTGAAGCTAGTCGAAAGGAAGAAAGACCAAAATGGACGAACTTGGTTAAGTTGGATGATTCTTGGACCAAATCTCTCTTCGTTGGTCTCAAACTTCTCCACATGGTTTATTGTGCCATATTACATCAATCTTTGCAAGACATTTGGCTTCGGTCCACTTTGAAGCTAGTCGAAAGGAAGAAAGACCAAAATGGACGAACTTGGTTAAGTTGGATGATTCTTGGACCAAATCTCTCTTCGTTGGTCTCAAACTTCTCCACATGGTTTATTGTGCCATATTACATCAATCTTTGCAAGACATTTGGCTTCGGTCCACTTTGAAGCTAGTCGAAAGGAAGAAAGACCAAAATGGACGAACTTGGTTAAGTTGGATGATTCTTGGACCAAATCTCTCTTCGTTGGTCTCAAACTTCTCCACATGGTTTATTGTGCCATATTACATCAATCTTTGCAAGACATTTGGCTTCGGTCCACTTTGAAGCTAGTCGAAAGGAAGAAAGACCAAAATGGACGAACTTGGTTAAGTTGGATGATTCTTGGACCAAATCTCTCTTCGTTGGTCTCAAACTTCTCCACATGGTTTATTGTGCCATATTACATCAATCTTTGCAAGACATTTGGCTTCGGTCCACTTTGAAGCTAGTCGAAAGGAAGAAAGACCAAAATGGACGAACTTGGTTAAGTTGGATGATTCTTGGACCAAATCTCTCTTCGTTGGTCTCAAACTTCTCCACATGGTTTATTGTGCCATATTACATCAATCTTTGCAAGACATTTGGCTTCGGTCCACTTTGAAGCTAGTCGAAAGGAAGAAAGACCAAAATGGACGAACTTGGTTAAGTTGGATGATTCTTGGACCAAATCTCTCTTCGTTGGTCTCAAACTTCTCCACATGGTTTATTGTGCCATATTACATCAATCTTTGCAAGACATTTGGCTTCGGTCCACTTTGAAGCTAGTCGAAAGGAAGAAAGACCAAAATGGACGAACTTGGTTAAGTTGGATGATTCTTGGACCAAATCTCTCTTCGTTGGTCTCAAACTTCTCCACATGGTTTATTGTGCCATATTACATCAATCTTTGCAAGACATTTGGCTTCGGTCCACTTTGAAGCTAGTCGAAAGGAAGAAAGACCAAAATGGACGAACTTGGTTAAGTTGGATGATTCTTGGACCAAATCTCTCTTCGTTGGTCTCAAACTTCTCCACATGGTTTATTGTGCCATATTACATCAATCTTTGCAAGACATTTGGCTTCGGTCCACTTTGAAGCTAGTCGAAAGGAAGAAAGACCAAAATGGACGAACTTGGTTAAGTTGGATGATTCTTGGACCAAATCTCTCTTCGTTGGTCTCAAACTTCTCCACATGGTTTATTGTGCCATATTACATCAATCTTTGCAAGACATTTGGCTTCGGTCCACTTTGAAGCTAGTCGAAAGGAAGAAAGACCAAAATGGACGAACTTGGTTAAGTTGGATGATTCTTGGACCAAATCTCTCTTCGTTGGTCTCAAACTTCTCCACATGGTTTATTGTGCCATATTACATCAATCTTTGCAAGACATTTGGCTTCGGTCCACTTTGAAGCTAGTCGAAAGGAAGAAAGACCAAAATGGACGAACTTGGTTAAGTTGGATGATTCTTGGACCAAATCTCTCTTCGTTGGTCTCAAACTTCTCCACATGGTTTATTGTGCCATATTACATCAATCTTTGCAAGACATTTGGCTTCGGTCCACTTTGAAGCTAGTCGAAAGGAAGAAAGACCAAAATGGACGAACTTGGTTAAGTTGGATGATTCTTGGACCAAATCTCTCTTCGTTGGTCTCAAACTTCTCCACATGGTTTATTGTGCCATATTACATCAATCTTTGCAAGACATTTGGCTTCGGTCCACTTTGAAGCTAGTCGAAAGGAAGAAAGACCAAAATGGACGAACTTGGTTAAGTTGGATGATTCTTGGACCAAATCTCTCTTCGTTGGTCTCAAACTTCTCCACATGGTTTATTGTGCCATATTACATCAATCTTTGCAAGACATTTGGCTTCGGTCCACTTTGAAGCTAGTCGAAAGGAAGAAAGACCAAAATGGACGAACTTGGTTAAGTTGGATGATTCTTGGACCAAATCTCTCTTCGTTGGTCTCAAACTTCTCCACATGGTTTATTGTGCCATATTACATCAATCTTTGCAAGACATTTGGCTTCGGTCCACTTTGAAGCTAGTCGAAAGGAAGAAAGACCAAAATGGACGAACTTGGTTAAGTTGGATGATTCTTGGACCAAATCTCTCTTCGTTGGTCTCAAACTTCTCCACATGGTTTATTGTGCCATATTACATCAATCTTTGCAAGACATTTGGCTTCGGTCCACTTTGAAGCTAGTCGAAAGGAAGAAAGACCAAAATGGACGAACTTGGTTAAGTTGGATGATTCTTGGACCAAATCTCTCTTCGTTGGTCTCAAACTTCTCCACATGGTTTATTGTGCCATATTACATCAATCTTTGCAAGACATTTGGCTTCGGTCCACTTTGAAGCTAGTCGAAAGGAAGAAAGACCAAAATGGACGAACTTGGTTAAGTTGGATGATTCTTGGACCAAATCTCTCTTCGTTGGTCTCAAACTTCTCCACATGGTTTATTGTGCCATATTACATCAATCTTTGCAAGACATTTGGCTTCGGTCCACTTTGAAGCTAGTCGAAAGGAAGAAAGACCAAAATGGACGAACTTGGTTAAGTTGGATGATTCTTGGACCAAATCTCTCTTCGTTGGTCTCAAACTTCTCCACATGGTTTATTGTGCCATATTACATCAATCTTTGCAAGACATTTGGCTTCGGTCCACTTTGAAGCTAGTCGAAAGGAAGAAAGACCAAAATGGACGAACTTGGTTAAGTTGGATGATTCTTGGACCAAATCTCTCTTCGTTGGTCTCAAACTTCTCCACATGGTTTATTGTGCCATATTACATCAATCTTTGCAAGACATTTGGCTTCGGTCCACTTTGAAGCTAGTCGAAAGGAAGAAAGACCAAAATGGACGAACTTGGTTAAGTTGGATGATTCTTGGACCAAATCTCTCTTCGTTGGTCTCAAACTTCTCCACATGGTTTATTGTGCCATATTACATCAATCTTTGCAAGACATTTGGCTTCGGTCCACTTTGAAGCTAGTCGAAAGGAAGAAAGACCAAAATGGACGAACTTGGTTAAGTTGGATGATTCTTGGACCAAATCTCTCTTCGTTGGTCTCAAACTTCTCCACATGGTTTATTGTGCCATATTACATCAATCTTTGCAAGACATTTGGCTTCGGTCCACTTTGAAGCTAGTCGAAAGGAAGAAAGACCAAAATGGACGAACTTGGTTAAGTTGGATGATTCTTGGACCAAATCTCTCTTCGTTGGTCTCAAACTTCTCCACATGGTTTATTGTGCCATATTACATCAATCTTTGCAAGACATTTGGCTTCGGTCCACTTTGAAGCTAGTCGAAAGGAAGAAAGACCAAAATGGACGAACTTGGTTAAGTTGGATGATTCTTGGACCAAATCTCTCTTCGTTGGTCTCAAACTTCTCCACATGGTTTATTGTGCCATATTACATCAATCTTTGCAAGACATTTGGCTTCGGTCCACTTTGAAGCTAGTCGAAAGGAAGAAAGACCAAAATGGACGAACTTGGTTAAGTTGGATGATTCTTGGACCAAATCTCTCTTCGTTGGTCTCAAACTTCTCCACATGGTTTATTGTGCCATATTACATCAATCTTTGCAAGACATTTGGCTTCGGTCCACTTTGAAGCTAGTCGAAAGGAAGAAAGACCAAAATGGACGAACTTGGTTAAGTTGGATGATTCTTGGACCAAATCTCTCTTCGTTGGTCTCAAACTTCTCCACATGGTTTATTGTGCCATATTACATCAATCTTTGCAAGACATTTGGCTTCGGTCCACTTTGAAGCTAGTCGAAAGGAAGAAAGACCAAAATGGACGAACTTGGTTAAGTTGGATGATTCTTGGACCAAATCTCTCTTCGTTGGTCTCAAACTTCTCCACATGGTTTATTGTGCCATATTACATCAATCTTTGCAAGACATTTGGCTTCGGTCCACTTTGAAGCTAGTCGAAAGGAAGAAAGACCAAAATGGACGAACTTGGTTAAGTTGGATGATTCTTGGACCAAATCTCTCTTCGTTGGTCTCAAACTTCTCCACATGGTTTATTGTGCCATATTACATCAATCTTTGCAAGACATTTGGCTTCGGTCCACTTTGAAGCTAGTCGAAAGGAAGAAAGACCAAAATGGACGAACTTGGTTAAGTTGGATGATTCTTGGACCAAATCTCTCTTCGTTGGTCTCAAACTTCTCCACATGGTTTATTGTGCCATATTACATCAATCTTTGCAAGACATTTGGCTTCGGTCCACTTTGAAGCTAGTCGAAAGGAAGAAAGACCAAAATGGACGAACTTGGTTAAGTTGGATGATTCTTGGACCAAATCTCTCTTCGTTGGTCTCAAACTTCTCCACATGGTTTATTGTGCCATATTACATCAATCTTTGCAAGACATTTGGCTTCGGTCCACTTTGAAGCTAGTCGAAAGGAAGAAAGACCAAAATGGACGAACTTGGTTAAGTTGGATGATTCTTGGACCAAATCTCTCTTCGTTGGTCTCAAACTTCTCCACATGGTTTATTGTGCCATATTACATCAATCTTTGCAAGACATTTGGCTTCGGTCCACTTTGAAGCTAGTCGAAAGGAAGAAAGACCAAAATGGACGAACTTGGTTAAGTTGGATGATTCTTGGACCAAATCTCTCTTCGTTGGTCTCAAACTTCTCCACATGGTTTATTGTGCCATATTACATCAATCTTTGCAAGACATTTGGCTTCGGTCCACTTTGAAGCTAGTCGAAAGGAAGAAAGACCAAAATGGACGAACTTGGTTAAGTTGGATGATTCTTGGACCAAATCTCTCTTCGTTGGTCTCAAACTTCTCCACATGGTTTATTGTGCCATATTACATCAATCTTTGCAAGACATTTGGCTTCGGTCCACTTTGAAGCTAGTCGAAAGGAAGAAAGACCAAAATGGACGAACTTGGTTAAGTTGGATGATTCTTGGACCAAATCTCTCTTCGTTGGTCTCAAACTTCTCCACATGGTTTATTGTGCCATATTACATCAATCTTTGCAAGACATTTGGCTTCGGTCCACTTTGAAGCTAGTCGAAAGGAAGAAAGACCAAAATGGACGAACTTGGTTAAGTTGGATGATTCTTGGACCAAATCTCTCTTCGTTGGTCTCAAACTTCTCCACATGGTTTATTGTGCCATATTACATCAATCTTTGCAAGACATTTGGCTTCGGTCCACTTTGAAGCTAGTCGAAAGGAAGAAAGACCAAAATGGACGAACTTGGTTAAGTTGGATGATTCTTGGACCAAATCTCTCTTCGTTGGTCTCAAACTTCTCCACATGGTTTATTGTGCCATATTACATCAATCTTTGCAAGACATTTGGCTTCGGTCCACTTTGAAGCTAGTCGAAAGGAAGAAAGACCAAAATGGACGAACTTGGTTAAGTTGGATGATTCTTGGACCAAATCTCTCTTCGTTGGTCTCAAACTTCTCCACATGGTTTATTGTGCCATATTACATCAATCTTTGCAAGACATTTGGCTTCGGTCCACTTTGAAGCTAGTCGAAAGGAAGAAAGACCAAAATGGACGAACTTGGTTAAGTTGGATGATTCTTGGACCAAATCTCTCTTCGTTGGTCTCAAACTTCTCCACATGGTTTATTGTGCCATATTACATCAATCTTTGCAAGACATTTGGCTTCGGTCCACTTTGAAGCTAGTCGAAAGGAAGAAAGACCAAAATGGACGAACTTGGTTAAGTTGGATGATTCTTGGACCAAATCTCTCTTCGTTGGTCTCAAACTTCTCCACATGGTTTATTGTGCCATATTACATCAATCTTTGCAAGACATTTGGCTTCGGTCCACTTTGAAGCTAGTCGAAAGGAAGAAAGACCAAAATGGACGAACTTGGTTAAGTTGGATGATTCTTGGACCAAATCTCTCTTCGTTGGTCTCAAACTTCTCCACATGGTTTATTGTGCCATATTACATCAATCTTTGCAAGACATTTGGCTTCGGTCCACTTTGAAGCTAGTCGAAAGGAAGAAAGACCAAAATGGACGAACTTGGTTAAGTTGGATGATTCTTGGACCAAATCTCTCTTCGTTGGTCTCAAACTTCTCCACATGGTTTATTGTGCCATATTACATCAATCTTTGCAAGACATTTGGCTTCGGTCCACTTTGAAGCTAGTCGAAAGGAAGAAAGACCAAAATGGACGAACTTGGTTAAGTTGGATGATTCTTGGACCAAATCTCTCTTCGTTGGTCTCAAACTTCTCCACATGGTTTATTGTGCCATATTACATCAATCTTTGCAAGACATTTGGCTTCGGTCCACTTTGAAGCTAGTCGAAAGGAAGAAAGACCAAAATGGACGAACTTGGTTAAGTTGGATGATTCTTGGACCAAATCTCTCTTCGTTGGTCTCAAACTTCTCCACATGGTTTATTGTGCCATATTACATCAATCTTTGCAAGACATTTGGCTTCGGTCCACTTTGAAGCTAGTCGAAAGGAAGAAAGACCAAAATGGACGAACTTGGTTAAGTTGGATGATTCTTGGACCAAATCTCTCTTCGTTGGTCTCAAACTTCTCCACATGGTTTATTGTGCCATATTACATCAATCTTTGCAAGACATTTGGCTTCGGTCCACTTTGAAGCTAGTCGAAAGGAAGAAAGACCAAAATGGACGAACTTGGTTAAGTTGGATGATTCTTGGACCAAATCTCTCTTCGTTGGTCTCAAACTTCTCCACATGGTTTATTGTGCCATATTACATCAATCTTTGCAAGACATTTGGCTTCGGTCCACTTTGAAGCTAGTCGAAAGGAAGAAAGACCAAAATGGACGAACTTGGTTAAGTTGGATGATTCTTGGACCAAATCTCTCTTCGTTGGTCTCAAACTTCTCCACATGGTTTATTGTGCCATATTACATCAATCTTTGCAAGACATTTGGCTTCGGTCCACTTTGAAGCTAGTCGAAAGGAAGAAAGACCAAAATGGACGAACTTGGTTAAGTTGGATGATTCTTGGACCAAATCTCTCTTCGTTGGTCTCAAACTTCTCCACATGGTTTATTGTGCCATATTACATCAATCTTTGCAAGACATTTGGCTTCGGTCCACTTTGAAGCTAGTCGAAAGGAAGAAAGACCAAAATGGACGAACTTGGTTAAGTTGGATGATTCTTGGACCAAATCTCTCTTCGTTGGTCTCAAACTTCTCCACATGGTTTATTGTGCCATATTACATCAATCTTTGCAAGACATTTGGCTTCGGTCCACTTTGAAGCTAGTCGAAAGGAAGAAAGACCAAAATGGACGAACTTGGTTAAGTTGGATGATTCTTGGACCAAATCTCTCTTCGTTGGTCTCAAACTTCTCCACATGGTTTATTGTGCCATATTACATCAATCTTTGCAAGACATTTGGCTTCGGTCCACTTTGAAGCTAGTCGAAAGGAAGAAAGACCAAAATGGACGAACTTGGTTAAGTTGGATGATTCTTGGACCAAATCTCTCTTCGTTGGTCTCAAACTTCTCCACATGGTTTATTGTGCCATATTACATCAATCTTTGCAAGACATTTGGCTTCGGTCCACTTTGAAGCTAGTCGAAAGGAAGAAAGACCAAAATGGACGAACTTGGTTAAGTTGGATGATTCTTGGACCAAATCTCTCTTCGTTGGTCTCAAACTTCTCCACATGGTTTATTGTGCCATATTACATCAATCTTTGCAAGACATTTGGCTTCGGTCCACTTTGAAGCTAGTCGAAAGGAAGAAAGACCAAAATGGACGAACTTGGTTAAGTTGGATGATTCTTGGACCAAATCTCTCTTCGTTGGTCTCAAACTTCTCCACATGGTTTATTGTGCCATATTACATCAATCTTTGCAAGACATTTGGCTTCGGTCCACTTTGAAGCTAGTCGAAAGGAAGAAAGACCAAAATGGACGAACTTGGTTAAGTTGGATGATTCTTGGACCAAATCTCTCTTCGTTGGTCTCAAACTTCTCCACATGGTTTATTGTGCCATATTACATCAATCTTTGCAAGACATTTGGCTTCGGTCCACTTTGAAGCTAGTCGAAAGGAAGAAAGACCAAAATGGACGAACTTGGTTAAGTTGGATGATTCTTGGACCAAATCTCTCTTCGTTGGTCTCAAACTTCTCCACATGGTTTATTGTGCCATATTACATCAATCTTTGCAAGACATTTGGCTTCGGTCCACTTTGAAGCTAGTCGAAAGGAAGAAAGACCAAAATGGACGAACTTGGTTAAGTTGGATGATTCTTGGACCAAATCTCTCTTCGTTGGTCTCAAACTTCTCCACATGGTTTATTGTGCCATATTACATCAATCTTTGCAAGACATTTGGCTTCGGTCCACTTTGAAGCTAGTCGAAAGGAAGAAAGACCAAAATGGACGAACTTGGTTAAGTTGGATGATTCTTGGACCAAATCTCTCTTCGTTGGTCTCAAACTTCTCCACATGGTTTATTGTGCCATATTACATCAATCTTTGCAAGACATTTGGCTTCGGTCCACTTTGAAGCTAGTCGAAAGGAAGAAAGACCAAAATGGACGAACTTGGTTAAGTTGGATGATTCTTGGACCAAATCTCTCTTCGTTGGTCTCAAACTTCTCCACATGGTTTATTGTGCCATATTACATCAATCTTTGCAAGACATTTGGCTTCGGTCCACTTTGAAGCTAGTCGAAAGGAATAAAGACCAAAATGGACGAACTTGGTTAAGTTGGATGATTCTTGGACCAAATCTCTCTTCGTTGGTCTCAAACTTCTCCACATGGTTTATTGTGCCATATTACATCAATCTTTGCAAGACATTTGGCTTCGGTCCACTTTGAAGCTAGTCGAAAGGAAGAAAGACCAAAATGGACGAACTTGGTTAAGTTGGATGATTCTTGGACCAAATCTCTCTTCGTTGGTCTCAAACTTCTCCACATGGTTTATTGTGCCATATTACATCAATCTTTGCAAGACATTTGGCTTCGGTCCACTTTGAAGCTAGTCGAAAGGAAGAAAGACCAAAATGGACGAACTTGGTTAAGTTGGATGATTCTTGGACCAAATCTCTCTTCGTTGGTCTCAAACTTCTCCACATGGTTTATTGTGCCATATTACATCAATCTTTGCAAGACATTTGGCTTCGGTCCACTTTGAAGCTAGTCGAAAGGAAGAAAGACCAAAATGGACGAACTTGGTTAAGTTGGATGATTCTTGGACCAAATCTCTCTTCGTTGGTCTCAAACTTCTCCACATGGTTTATTGTGCCATATTACATCAATCTTTGCAAGACATTTGGCTTCGGTCCACTTTGAAGCTAGTCGAAAGGAAGAAAGACCAAAATGGACGAACTTGGTTAAGTTGGATGATTCTTGGACCAAATCTCTCTTCGTTGGTCTCAAACTTCTCCACATGGTTTATTGTGCCATATTACATCAATCTTTGCAAGACATTTGGCTTCGGTCCACTTTGAAGCTAGTCGAAAGGAAGAAAGACCAAAATGGACGAACTTGGTTAAGTTGGATGATTCTTGGACCAAATCTCTCTTCGTTGGTCTCAAACTTCTCCACATGGTTTATTGTGCCATATTACATCAATCTTTGCAAGACATTTGGCTTCGGTCCACTTTGAAGCTAGTCGAAAGGAAGAAAGACCAAAATGGACGAACTTGGTTAAGTTGGATGATTCTTGGACCAAATCTCTCTTCGTTGGTCTCAAACTTCTCCACATGGTTTATTGTGCCATATTACATCAATCTTTGCAAGACATTTGGCTTCGGTCCACTTTGAAGCTAGTCGAAAGGAAGAAAGACCAAAATGGACGAACTTGGTTAAGTTGGATGATTCTTGGACCAAATCTCTCTTCGTTGGTCTCAAACTTCTCCACATGGTTTATTGTGCCATATTACATCAATCTTTGCAAGACATTTGGCTTCGGTCCACTTTGAAGCTAGTCGAAAGGAAGAAAGACCAAAATGGACGAACTTGGTTAAGTTGGATGATTCTTGGACCAAATCTCTCTTCGTTGGTCTCAAACTTCTCCACATGGTTTATTGTGCCATATTACATCAATCTTTGCAAGACATTTGGCTTCGGTCCACTTTGAAGCTAGTCGAAAGGAAGAAAGACCAAAATGGACGAACTTGGTTAAGTTGGATGATTCTTGGACCAAATCTCTCTTCGTTGGTCTCAAACTTCTCCACATGGTTTATTGTGCCATATTACATCAATCTTTGCAAGACATTTGGCTTCGGTCCACTTTGAAGCTAGTCGAAAGGAAGAAAGACCAAAATGGACGAACTTGGTTAAGTTGGATGATTCTTGGACCAAATCTCTCTTCGTTGGTCTCAAACTTCTCCACATGGTTTATTGTGCCATATTACATCAATCTTTGCAAGACATTTGGCTTCGGTCCACTTTGAAGCTAGTCGAAAGGAAGAAAGACCAAAATGGACGAACTTGGTTAAGTTGGATGATTCTTGGACCAAATCTCTCTTCGTTGGTCTCAAACTTCTCCACATGGTTTATTGTGCCATATTACATCAATCTTTGCAAGACATTTGGCTTCGGTCCACTTTGAAGCTAGTCGAAAGGAAGAAAGACCAAAATGGACGAACTTGGTTAAGTTGGATGATTCTTGGACCAAATCTCTCTTCGTTGGTCTCAAACTTCTCCACATGGTTTATTGTGCCATATTACATCAATCTTTGCAAGACATTTGGCTTCGGTCCACTTTGAAGCTAGTCGAAAGGAAGAAAGACCAAAATGGACGAACTTGGTTAAGTTGGATGATTCTTGGACCAAATCTCTCTTCGTTGGTCTCAAACTTCTCCACATGGTTTATTGTGCCATATTACATCAATCTTTGCAAGACATTTGGCTTCGGTCCACTTTGAAGCTAGTCGAAAGGAAGAAAGACCAAAATGGACGAACTTGGTTAAGTTGGATGATTCTTGGACCAAATCTCTCTTCGTTGGTCTCAAACTTCTCCACATGGTTTATTGTGCCATATTACATCAATCTTTGCAAGACATTTGGCTTCGGTCCACTTTGAAGCTAGTCGAAAGGAAGAAAGACCAAAATGGACGAACTTGGTTAAGTTGGATGATTCTTGGACCAAATCTCTCTTCGTTGGTCTCAAACTTCTCCACATGGTTTATTGTGCCATATTACATCAATCTTTGCAAGACATTTGGCTTCGGTCCACTTTGAAGCTAGTCGAAAGGAAAAAGACCAAAATGGACGAACTTGGTTAAGTTGGATGATTCTTGGACCAAATCTCTCTTCGTTGGTCTCAAACTTCTCCACATGGTTTATTGTGCCATATTACATCAATCTTTGCAAGACATTTGGCTTCGGTCCACTTTGAAGCTAGTCGAAAGGAAGAAAGACCAAAATGGACGAACTTGGTTAAGTTGGATGATTCTTGGACCAAATCTCTCTTCGTTGGTCTCAAACTTCTCCACATGGTTTATTGTGCCATATTACATCAATCTTTGCAAGACATTTGGCTTCGGTCCACTTTGAAGCTAGTCGAAAGGAAGAAAGACCAAAATGGACGAACTTGGTTAAGTTGGATGATTCTTGGACCAAATCTCTCTTCGTTGGTCTCAAACTTCTCCACATGGTTTATTGTGCCATATTACATCAATCTTTGCAAGACATTTGGCTTCGGTCCACTTTGAAGCTAGTCGAAAGGAAGAAAGACCAAAATGGACGAACTTGGTTAAGTTGGATGATTCTTGGACCAAATCTCTCTTCGTTGGTCTCAAACTTCTCCACATGGTTTATTGTGCCATATTACATCAATCTTTGCAAGACATTTGGCTTCGGTCCACTTTGAAGCTAGTCGAAAGGAAGAAAGACCAAAATGGACGAACTTGGTTAAGTTGGATGATTCTTGGACCAAATCTCTCTTCGTTGGTCTCAAACTTCTCCACATGGTTTATTGTGCCATATTACATCAATCTTTGCAAGACATTTGGCTTCGGTCCACTTTGAAGCTAGTCGAAAGGAAGAAAGACCAAAATGGACGAACTTGGTTAAGTTGGATGATTCTTGGACCAAATCTCTCTTCGTTGGTCTCAAACTTCTCCACATGGTTTATTGTGCCATATTACATCAATCTTTGCAAGACATTTGGCTTCGGTCCACTTTGAAGCTAGTCGAAAGGAAGAAAGACCAAAATGGACGAACTTGGTTAAGTTGGATGATTCTTGGACCAAATCTCTCTTCGTTGGTCTCAAACTTCTCCACATGGTTTATTGTGCCATATTACATCAATCTTTGCAAGACATTTGGCTTCGGTCCACTTTGAAGCTAGTCGAAAGGAAGAAAGACCAAAATGGACGAACTTGGTTAAGTTGGATGATTCTTGGACCAAATCTCTCTTCGTTGGTCTCAAACTTCTCCACATGGTTTATTGTGCCATATTACATCAATCTTTGCAAGACATTTGGCTTCGGTCCACTTTGAAGCTAGTCGAAAGGAAGAAAGACCAAAATGGACGAACTTGGTTAAGTTGGATGATTCTTGGACCAAATCTCTCTTCGTTGGTCTCAAACTTCTCCACATGGTTTATTGTGCCATATTACATCAATCTTTGCAAGACATTTGGCTTCGGTCCACTTTGAAGCTAGTCGAAAGGAATAAAGACCAAAATGGACGAACTTGGTTAAGTTGGATGATTCTTGGACCAAATCTCTCTTCGTTGGTCTCAAACTTCTCCACATGGTTTATTGTGCCATATTACATCAATCTTTGCAAGACATTTGGCTTCGGTCCACTTTGAAGCTAGTCGAAAGGAAGAAAGACCAAAATGGACGAACTTGGTTAAGTTGGATGATTCTTGGACCAAATCTCTCTTCGTTGGTCTCAAACTTCTCCACATGGTTTATTGTGCCATATTACATCAATCTTTGCAAGACATTTGGCTTCGGTCCACTTTGAAGCTAGTCGAAAGGAAGAAAGACCAAAATGGACGAACTTGGTTAAGTTGGATGATTCTTGGACCAAATCTCTCTTCGTTGGTCTCAAACTTCTCCACATGGTTTATTGTGCCATATTACATCAATCTTTGCAAGACATTTGGCTTCGGTCCACTTTGAAGCTAGTCGAAAGGAAGAAAGACCAAAATGGACGAACTTGGTTAAGTTGGATGATTCTTGGACCAAATCTCTCTTCGTTGGTCTCAAACTTCTCCACATGGTTTATTGTGCCATATTACATCAATCTTTGCAAGACATTTGGCTTCGGTCCACTTTGAAGCTAGTCGAAAGGAAGAAAGACCAAAATGGACGAACTTGGTTAAGTTGGATGATTCTTGGACCAAATCTCTCTTCGTTGGTCTCAAACTTCTCCACATGGTTTATTGTGCCATATTACATCAATCTTTGCAAGACATTTGGCTTCGGTCCACTTTGAAGCTAGTCGAAAGGAAGAAAGACCAAAATGGACGAACTTGGTTAAGTTGGATGATTCTTGGACCAAATCTCTCTTCGTTGGTCTCAAACTTCTCCACATGGTTTATTGTGCCATATTACATCAATCTTTGCAAGACATTTGGCTTCGGTCCACTTTGAAGCTAGTCGAAAGGAATAAAGACCAAAATGGACGAACTTGGTTAAGTTGGATGATTCTTGGACCAAATCTCTCTTCGTTGGTCTCAAACTTCTCCACATGGTTTATTGTGCCATATTACATCAATCTTTGCAAGACATTTGGCTTCGGTCCACTTTGAAGCTAGTCGAAAGGAAGAAAGACCAAAATGGACGAACTTGGTTAAGTTGGATGATTCTTGGACCAAATCTCTCTTCGTTGGTCTCAAACTTCTCCACATGGTTTATTGTGCCATATTACATCAATCTTTGCAAGACATTTGGCTTCGGTCCACTTTGAAGCTAGTCGAAAGGAAGAAAGACCAAAATGGACGAACTTGGTTAAGTTGGATGATTCTTGGACCAAATCTCTCTTCGTTGGTCTCAAACTTCTCCACATGGTTTATTGTGCCATATTACATCAATCTTTGCAAGACATTTGGCTTCGGTCCACTTTGAAGCTAGTCGAAAGGAAGAAAGACCAAAATGGACGAACTTGGTTAAGTTGGATGATTCTTGGACCAAATCTCTCTTCGTTGGTCTCAAACTTCTCCACATGGTTTATTGTGCCATATTACATCAATCTTTGCAAGACATTTGGCTTCGGTCCACTTTGAAGCTAGTCGAAAGGAAGAAAGACCAAAATGGACGAACTTGGTTAAGTTGGATGATTCTTGGACCAAATCTCTCTTCGTTGGTCTCAAACTTCTCCACATGGTTTATTGTGCCATATTACATCAATCTTTGCAAGACATTTGGCTTCGGTCCACTTTGAAGCTAGTCGAAAGGAAGAAAGACCAAAATGGACGAACTTGGTTAAGTTGGATGATTCTTGGACCAAATCTCTCTTCGTTGGTCTCAAACTTCTCCACATGGTTTATTGTGCCATATTACATCAATCTTTGCAAGACATTTGGCTTCGGTCCACTTTGAAGCTAGTCGAAAGGAAGAAAGACCAAAATGGACGAACTTGGTTAAGTTGGATGATTCTTGGACCAAATCTCTCTTCGTTGGTCTCAAACTTCTCCACATGGTTTATTGTGCCATATTACATCAATCTTTGCAAGACATTTGGCTTCGGTCCACTTTGAAGCTAGTCGAAAGGAATAAAGACCAAAATGGACGAACTTGGTTAAGTTGGATGATTCTTGGACCAAATCTCTCTTCGTTGGTCTCAAACTTCTCCACATGGTTTATTGTGCCATATTACATCAATCTTTGCAAGACATTTGGCTTCGGTCCACTTTGAAGCTAGTCGAAAGGAATAAAGACCAAAATGGACGAACTTGGTTAAGTTGGATGATTCTTGGACCAAATCTCTCTTCGTTGGTCTCAAACTTCTCCACATGGTTTATTGTGCCATATTACATCAATCTTTGCAAGACATTTGGCTTCGGTCCACTTTGAAGCTAGTCGAAAGGAATAAAGACCAAAATGGACGAACTTGGTTAAGTTGGATGATTCTTGGACCAAATCTCTCTTCGTTGGTCTCAAACTTCTCCACATGGTTTATTGTGCCATATTACATCAATCTTTGCAAGACATTTGGCTTCGGTCCACTTTGAAGCTAGTCGAAAGGAAGAAAGACCAAAATGGACGAACTTGGTTAAGTTGGATGATTCTTGGACCAAATCTCTCTTCGTTGGTCTCAAACTTCTCCACATGGTTTATTGTGCCATATTACATCAATCTTTGCAAGACATTTGGCTTCGGTCCACTTTGAAGCTAGTCGAAAGGAAGAAAGACCAAAATGGACGAACTTGGTTAAGTTGGATGATTCTTGGACCAAATCTCTCTTCGTTGGTCTCAAACTTCTCCACATGGTTTATTGTGCCATATTACATCAATCTTTGCAAGACATTTGGCTTCGGTCCACTTTGAAGCTAGTCGAAAGGAAGAAAGACCAAAATGGACGAACTTGGTTAAGTTGGATGATTCTTGGACCAAATCTCTCTTCGTTGGTCTCAAACTTCTCCACATGGTTTATTGTGCCATATTACATCAATCTTTGCAAGACATTTGGCTTCGGTCCACTTTGAAGCTAGTCGAAAGGAAGAAAGACCAAAATGGACGAACTTGGTTAAGTTGGATGATTCTTGGACCAAATCTCTCTTCGTTGGTCTCAAACTTCTCCACATGGTTTATTGTGCCATATTACATCAATCTTTGCAAGACATTTGGCTTCGGTCCACTTTGAAGCTAGTCGAAAGGAAGAAAGACCAAAATGGACGAACTTGGTTAAGTTGGATGATTCTTGGACCAAATCTCTCTTCGTTGGTCTCAAACTTCTCCACATGGTTTATTGTGCCATATTACATCAATCTTTGCAAGACATTTGGCTTCGGTCCACTTTGAAGCTAGTCGAAAGGAATAAAGACCAAAATGGACGAACTTGGTTAAGTTGGATGATTCTTGGACCAAATCTCTCTTCGTTGGTCTCAAACTTCTCCACATGGTTTATTGTGCCATATTACATCAATCTTTGCAAGACATTTGGCTTCGGTCCACTTTGAAGCTAGTCGAAAGGAAGAAAGACCAAAATGGACGAACTTGGTTAAGTTGGATGATTCTTGGACCAAATCTCTCTTCGTTGGTCTCAAACTTCTCCACATGGTTTATTGTGCCATATTACATCAATCTTTGCAAGACATTTGGCTTCGGTCCACTTTGAAGCTAGTCGAAAGGAATAAAGACCAAAATGGACGAACTTGGTTAAGTTGGATGATTCTTGGACCAAATCTCTCTTCGTTGGTCTCAAACTTCTCCACATGGTTTATTGTGCCATATTACATCAATCTTTGCAAGACATTTGGCTTCGGTCCACTTTGAAGCTAGTCGAAAGGAAGAAAGACCAAAATGGACGAACTTGGTTAAGTTGGATGATTCTTGGACCAAATCTCTCTTCGTTGGTCTCAAACTTCTCCACATGGTTTATTGTGCCATATTACATCAATCTTTGCAAGACATTTGGCTTCGGTCCACTTTGAAGCTAGTCGAAAGGAAGAAAGACCAAAATGGACGAACTTGGTTAAGTTGGATGATTCTTGGACCAAATCTCTCTTCGTTGGTCTCAAACTTCTCCACATGGTTTATTGTGCCATATTACATCAATCTTTGCAAGACATTTGGCTTCGGTCCACTTTGAAGCTAGTCGAAAGGAATAAAGACCAAAATGGACGAACTTGGTTAAGTTGGATGATTCTTGGACCAAATCTCTCTTCGTTGGTCTCAAACTTCTCCACATGGTTTATTGTGCCATATTACATCAATCTTTGCAAGACATTTGGCTTCGGTCCACTTTGAAGCTAGTCGAAAGGAAGAAAGACCAAAATGGACGAACTTGGTTAAGTTGGATGATTCTTGGACCAAATCTCTCTTCGTTGGTCTCAAACTTCTCCACATGGTTTATTGTGCCATATTACATCAATCTTTGCAAGACATTTGGCTTCGGTCCACTTTGAAGCTAGTCGAAAGGAATAAAGACCAAAATGGACGAACTTGGTTAAGTTGGATGATTCTTGGACCAAATCTCTCTTCGTTGGTCTCAAACTTCTCCACATGGTTTATTGTGCCATATTACATCAATCTTTGCAAGACATTTGGCTTCGGTCCACTTTGAAGCTAGTCGAAAGGAAGAAAGACCAAAATGGACGAACTTGGTTAAGTTGGATGATTCTTGGACCAAATCTCTCTTCGTTGGTCTCAAACTTCTCCACATGGTTTATTGTGCCATATTACATCAATCTTTGCAAGACATTTGGCTTCGGTCCACTTTGAAGCTAGTCGAAAGGAAGAAAGACCAAAATGGACGAACTTGGTTAAGTTGGATGATTCTTGGACCAAATCTCTCTTCGTTGGTCTCAAACTTCTCCACATGGTTTATTGTGCCATATTACATCAATCTTTGCAAGACATTTGGCTTCGGTCCACTTTGAAGCTAGTCGAAAGGAATAAAGACCAAAATGGACGAACTTGGTTAAGTTGGATGATTCTTGGACCAAATCTCTCTTCGTTGGTCTCAAACTTCTCCACATGGTTTATTGTGCCATATTACATCAATCTTTGCAAGACATTTGGCTTCGGTCCACTTTGAAGCTAGTCGAAAGGAAGAAAGACCAAAATGGACGAACTTGGTTAAGTTGGATGATTCTTGGACCAAATCTCTCTTCGTTGGTCTCAAACTTCTCCACATGGTTTATTGTGCCATATTACATCAATCTTTGCAAGACATTTGGCTTCGGTCCACTTTGAAGCTAGTCGAAAGGAATAAAGACCAAAATGGACGAACTTGGTTAAGTTGGATGATTCTTGGACCAAATCTCTCTTCGTTGGTCTCAAACTTCTCCACATGGTTTATTGTGCCATATTACATCAATCTTTGCAAGACATTTGGCTTCGGTCCACTTTGAAGCTAGTCGAAAGGAATAAAGACCAAAATGGACGAACTTGGTTAAGTTGGATGATTCTTGGACCAAATCTCTCTTCGTTGGTCTCAAACTTCTCCACATGGTTTATTGTGCCATATTACATCAATCTTTGCAAGACATTTGGCTTCGGTCACTTTGAAGCTAGTCGAAAGGAAGAAAGACCAAAATGGACGAACTTGGTTAAGTTGGATGATTCTTGGACCAAATCTCTCTTCGTTGGTCTCAAACTTCTCCACATGGTTTATTGTGCCATATTACATCAATCTTTGCAAGACATTTGGCTTCGGTCCACTTTGAAGCTAGTCGAAAGGAATAAAGACCAAAATGGACGAACTTGGTTAAGTTGGATGATTCTTGGACCAAATCTCTCTTCGTTGGTCTCAAACTTCTCCACATGGTTTATTGTGCCATATTACATCAATCTTTGCAAGACATTTGGCTTCGGTCCACTTTGAAGCTAGTCGAAAGGAAGAAAGACCAAAATGGACGAACTTGGTTAAGTTGGATGATTCTTGGACCAAATCTCTCTTCGTTGGTCTCAAACTTCTCCACATGGTTTATTGTGCCATATTACATCAATCTTTGCAAGACATTTGGCTTCGGTCCACTTTGAAGCTAGTCGAAAGGAAGAAAGACCAAAATGGACGAACTTGGTTAAGTTGGATGATTCTTGGACCAAATCTCTCTTCGTTGGTCTCAAACTTCTCCACATGGTTTATTGTGCCATATTACATCAATCTTTGCAAGACATTTGGCTTCGGTCCACTTTGAAGCTAGTCGAAAGGAAGAAAGACCAAAATGGACGAACTTGGTTAAGTTGGATGATTCTTGGACCAAATCTCTCTTCGTTGGTCTCAAACTTCTCCACATGGTTTATTGTGCCATATTACATCAATCTTTGCAAGACATTTGGCTTCGGTCCACTTTGAAGCTAGTCGAAAGGAATAAAGACCAAAATGGACGAACTTGGTTAAGTTGGATGATTCTTGGACCAAATCTCTCTTCGTTGGTCTCAAACTTCTCCACATGGTTTATTGTGCCATATTACATCAATCTTTGCAAGACATTTGGCTTCGGTCCACTTTGAAGCTAGTCGAAAGGAAAAAGACCAAAATGGACGAACTTGGTTAAGTTGGATGATTCTTGGACCAAATCTCTCTTCGTTGGTCTCAAACTTCTCCACATGGTTTATTGTGCCATATTACATCAATCTTTGCAAGACATTTGGCTTCGGTCCACTTTGAAGCTAGTCGAAAGGAATAAAGACCAAAATGGACGAACTTGGTTAAGTTGGATGATTCTTGGACCAAATCTCTCTTCGTTGGTCTCAAACTTCTCCACATGGTTTATTGTGCCATATTACATCAATCTTTGCAAGACATTTGGCTTCGGTCCACTTTGAAGCTAGTCGAAAGGAAGAAAGACCAAAATGGACGAACTTGGTTAAGTTGGATGATTCTTGGACCAAATCTCTCTTCGTTGGTCTCAAACTTCTCCACATGGTTTATTGTGCCATATTACATCAATCTTTGCAAGACATTTGGCTTCGGTCCACTTTGAAGCTAGTCGAAAGGAAGAAAGACCAAAATGGACGAACTTGGTTAAGTTGGATGATTCTTGGACCAAATCTCTCTTCGTTGGTCTCAAACTTCTCCACATGGTTTATTGTGCCATATTACATCAATCTTTGCAAGACATTTGGCTTCGGTCCACTTTGAAGCTAGTCGAAAGGAAGAAAGACCAAAATGGACGAACTTGGTTAAGTTGGATGATTCTTGGACCAAATCTCTCTTCGTTGGTCTCAAACTTCTCCACATGGTTTATTGTGCCATATTACATCAATCTTTGCAAGACATTTGGCTTCGGTCCACTTTGAAGCTAGTCGAAAGGAAGAAAGACCAAAATGGACGAACTTGGTTAAGTTGGATGATTCTTGGACCAAATCTCTCTTCGTTGGTCTCAAACTTCTCCACATGGTTTATTGTGCCATATTACATCAATCTTTGCAAGACATTTGGCTTCGGTCCACTTTGAAGCTAGTCGAAAGGAAGAAAGACCAAAATGGACGAACTTGGTTAAGTTGGATGATTCTTGGACCAAATCTCTCTTCGTTGGTCTCAAACTTCTCCACATGGTTTATTGTGCCATATTACATCAATCTTTGCAAGACATTTGGCTTCGGTCCACTTTGAAGCTAGTCGAAAGGAATAAAGACCAAAATGGACGAACTTGGTTAAGTTGGATGATTCTTGGACCAAATCTCTCTTCGTTGGTCTCAAACTTCTCCACATGGTTTATTGTGCCATATTACATCAATCTTTGCAAGACATTTGGCTTCGGTCCACTTTGAAGCTAGTCGAAAGGAAGAAAGACCAAAATGGACGAACTTGGTTAAGTTGGATGATTCTTGGACCAAATCTCTCTTCGTTGGTCTCAAACTTCTCCACATGGTTTATTGTGCCATATTACATCAATCTTTGCAAGACATTTGGCTTCGGTCCACTTTGAAGCTAGTCGAAAGGAATAAAGACCAAAATGGACGAACTTGGTTAAGTTGGATGATTCTTGGACCAAATCTCTCTTCGTTGGTCTCAAACTTCTCCACATGGTTTATTGTGCCATATTACATCAATCTTTGCAAGACATTTGGCTTCGGTCACTTTGAAGCTAGTCGAAAGGAAGAAAGACCAAAATGGACGAACTTGGTTAAGTTGGATGATTCTTGGACCAAATCTCTCTTCGTTGGTCTCAAACTTCTCCACATGGTTTATTGTGCCATATTACATCAATCTTTGCAAGACATTTGGCTTCGGTCCACTTTGAAGCTAGTCGAAAGGAAGAAAGACCAAAATGGACGAACTTGGTTAAGTTGGATGATTCTTGGACCAAATCTCTCTTCGTTGGTCTCAAACTTCTCCACATGGTTTATTGTGCCATATTACATCAATCTTTGCAAGACATTTGGCTTCGGTCCACTTTGAAGCTAGTCGAAAGGAATAAAGACCAAAATGGACGAACTTGGTTAAGTTGGATGATTCTTGGACCAAATCTCTCTTCGTTGGTCTCAAACTTCTCCACATGGTTTATTGTGCCATATTACATCAATCTTTGCAAGACATTTGGCTTCGGTCCACTTTGAAGCTAGTCGAAAGGAGAAAGACCAAAATGGACGAACTTGGTTAAGTTGGATGATTCTTGGACCAAATCTCTCTTCGTTGGTCTCAAACTTCTCCACATGGTTTATTGTGCCATATTACATCAATCTTTGCAAGACATTTGGCTTCGGTCCACTTTGAAGCTAGTCGAAAGGAATAAAGACCAAAATGGACGAACTTGGTTAAGTTGGATGATTCTTGGACCAAATCTCTCTTCGTTGGTCTCAAACTTCTCCACATGGTTTATTGTGCCATATTACATCAATCTTTGCAAGACATTTGGCTTCGGTCCACTTTGAAGCTAGTCGAAAGGAAGAAAGACCAAAATGGACGAACTTGGTTAAGTTGGATGATTCTTGGACCAAATCTCTCTTCGTTGGTCTCAAACTTCTCCACATGGTTTATTGTGCCATATTACATCAATCTTTGCAAGACATTTGGCTTCGGTCCACTTTGAAGCTAGTCGAAAGGAATAAAGACCAAAATGGACGAACTTGGTTAAGTTGGATGATTCTTGGACCAAATCTCTCTTCGTTGGTCTCAAACTTCTCCACATGGTTTATTGTGCCATATTACATCAATCTTTGCAAGACATTTGGCTTCGGTCCACTTTGAAGCTAGTCGAAAGGAATAAAGACCAAAATGGACGAACTTGGTTAAGTTGGATGATTCTTGGACCAAATCTCTCTTCGTTGGTCTCAAACTTCTCCACATGGTTTATTGTGCCATATTACATCAATCTTTGCAAGACATTTGGCTTCGGTCCACTTTGAAGCTAGTCGAAACAAAGAAAGACCAAAATGGACGAACTTGGTTAAGTTGGATGATTCTTGGACCAAATCTCTCTTCGTTGGTCTCAAACTTCTCCACATGGTTTATTGTGCCATATTACATCAATCTTTGCAAGACATTTGGCGTCGGTCCACTTTGAAGCTAGTCGAAAGGAGAAAGACCAAAATGGACGAACTTGGTTAAGTTGGATGATTCTTGGACCAAATCTCTCTTCGTTGGTCTCAAACTTCTCCACATGGTTTATTGTGCCATATTACATCAATCTTTGCAAGACATTTGGCTTCGGTCCACTTTGAAGCTAGTCGAAAGGAATAAAGACCAAAATGGACGAACTTGGTTAAGTTGGATGATTCTTGGACCAAATCTCTCTTCGTTGGTCTCAAACTTCTCCACATGGTTTATTGTGCCATATTACATCAATCTTTGCAAGACATTTGGCTTCGGTCCACTTTGAAGCTAGTCGAAAGGGAAAGACCAAAATGGACGAACTTGGTTAAGTTGGATGATTCTTGGACCAAATCTCTCTTCGTTGGTCTCAAACTTCTCCACATGGTTTATTGTGCCATATTACATCAATCTTTGCAAGACATTTGGCTTCGGTCCACTTTGAAGCTAGTCGAAAGGAATAAAGACCAAAATGGACGAACTTGGTTAAGTTGGATGATTCTTGGACCAAATCTCTCTTCGTTGGTCTCAAACTTCTCCACATGGTTTATTGTGCCATATTACATCAATCTTTGCAAGACATTTGGCTTCGGTCACTTTGAAGCTAGTCGAAACAAGAAAGACCAAAATGGACGAACTTGGTTAAGTTGGATGATTCTTGGACCAAATCTCTCTTCGTTGGTCTCAAACTTCTCCACATGGTTTATTGTGCCATATTACATCAATCTTTGCAAGACATTTGGCTTCGGTCCACTTTGAAGCTAGTCGAAAGGAAGAAAGACCAAAATGGACGAACTTGGTTAAGTTGGATGATTCTTGGACCAAATCTCTCTTCGTTGGTCTCAAACTTCTCCACATGGTTTATTGTGCCATATTACATCAATCTTTGCAAGACATTTGGCTTCGGTCCACTTTGAAGCTAGTCGAAAGGAAGAAAGACCAAAATGGACGAACTTGGTTAAGTTGGATGATTCTTGGACCAAATCTCTCTTCGTTGGTCTCAAACTTCTCCACATGGTTTATTGTGCCATATTACATCAATCTTTGCAAGACATTTGGCTTCGGTCCACTTTGAAGCTAGTCGAAAGGAAGAAAGACCAAAATGGACGAACTTGGTTAAGTTGGATGATTCTTGGACCAAATCTCTCTTCGTTGGTCTCAAACTTCTCCACATGGTTTATTGTGCCATATTACATCAATCTTTGCAAGACATTTGGCTTCGGTCCACTTTGAAGCTAGTCGAAAGGAAGAAAGACCAAAATGGACGAACTTGGTTAAGTTGGATGATTCTTGGACCAAATCTCTCTTCGTTGGTCTCAAACTTCTCCACATGGTTTATTGTGCCATATTACATCAATCTTTGCAAGACATTTGGCTTCGGTCCACTTTGAAGCTAGTCGAAAGGAATAAAGACCAAAATGGACGAACTTGGTTAAGTTGGATGATTCTTGGACCAAATCTCTCTTCGTTGGTCTCAAACTTCTCCACATGGTTTATTGTGCCATATTACATCAATCTTTGCAAGACATTTGGCTTCGGTCACTTTGAAGCTAGTCGAAAGGAAGAAAGACCAAAATGGACGAACTTGGTTAAGTTGGATGATTCTTGGACCAAATCTCTCTTCGTTGGTCTCAAACTTCTCCACATGGTTTATTGTGCCATATTACATCAATCTTTGCAAGACATTTGGCTTCGGTCCACTTTGAAGCTAGTCGAAAGGAAGAAAGACCAAAATGGACGAACTTGGTTAAGTTGGATGATTCTTGGACCAAATCTCTCTTCGTTGGTCTCAAACTTCTCCACATGGTTTATTGTGCCATATTACATCAATCTTTGCAAGACATTTGGCTTCGGTCCACTTTGAAGCTAGTCGAAAGGAATAAAGACCAAAATGGACGAACTTGGTTAAGTTGGATGATTCTTGGACCAAATCTCTCTTCGTTGGTCTCAAACTTCTCCACATGGTTTATTGTGCCATATTACATCAATCTTTGCAAGACATTTGGCTTCGGTCCACTTTGAAGCTAGTCGAAAGGAAGAAAGACCAAAATGGACGAACTTGGTTAAGTTGGATGATTCTTGGACCAAATCTCTCTTCGTTGGTCTCAAACTTCTCCACATGGTTTATTGTGCCATATTACATCAATCTTTGCAAGACATTTGGCTTCGGTCCACTTTGAAGCTAGTCGAAAGGAATAAAGACCAAAATGGACGAACTTGGTTAAGTTGGATGATTCTTGGACCAAATCTCTCTTCGTTGGTCTCAAACTTCTCCACATGGTTTATTGTGCCATATTACATCAATCTTTGCAAGACATTTGGCTTCGGTCCACTTTGAAGCTAGTCGAAACAAAGAAAGACCAAAATGGACGAACTTGGTTAAGTTGGATGATTCTTGGACCAAATCTCTCTTCGTTGGTCTCAAACTTCTCCACATGGTTTATTGTGCCATATTACATCAATCTTTGCAAGACATTTGGCTTCGGTCCACTTTGAAGCTAGTCGAAAGGAAGAAAGACCAAAATGGACGAACTTGGTTAAGTTGGATGATTCTTGGACCAAATCTCTCTTCGTTGGTCTCAAACTTCTCCACATGGTTTATTGTGCCATATTACATCAATCTTTGCAAGACATTTGGCTTCGGTCCACTTTGAAGCTAGTCGAAAGGAAGAAAGACCAAAATGGACGAACTTGGTTAAGTTGGATGATTCTTGGACCAAATCTCTCTTCGTTGGTCTCAAACTTCTCCACATGGTTTATTGTGCCATATTACATCAATCTTTGCAAGACATTTGGCTTCGGTCCACTTTGAAGCTAGTCGAAAGGAATAAAGACCAAAATGGACGAACTTGGTTAAGTTGGATGATTCTTGGACCAAATCTCTCTTCGTTGGTCTCAAACTTCTCCACATGGTTTATTGTGCCATATTACATCAATCTTTGCAAGACATTTGGCTTCGGTCCACTTTGAAGCTAGTCGAAAGGAAGAAAGACCAAAATGGACGAACTTGGTTAAGTTGGATGATTCTTGGACCAAATCTCTCTTCGTTGGTCTCAAACTTCTCCACATGGTTTATTGTGCCATATTACATCAATCTTTGCAAGACATTTGGCTTCGGTCCACTTTGAAGCTAGTCGAAAGGAAGAAAGACCAAAATGGACGAACTTGGTTAAGTTGGATGATTCTTGGACCAAATCTCTCTTCGTTGGTCTCAAACTTCTCCACATGGTTTATTGTGCCATATTACATCAATCTTTGCAAGACATTTGGCTTCGGTCACTTTGAAGCTAGTCGAAACAAAGAAAGACCAAAATGGACGAACTTGGTTAAGTTGGATGATTCTTGGACCAAATCTCTCTTCGTTGGTCTCAAACTTCTCCACATGGTTTATTGTGCCATATTACATCAATCTTTGCAAGACATTTGGCTTCGGTCCACTTTGAAGCTAGTCGAAAGGAAGAAAGACCAAAATGGACGAACTTGGTTAAGTTGGATGATTCTTGGACCAAATCTCTCTTCGTTGGTCTCAAACTTCTCCACATGGTTTATTGTGCCATATTACATCAATCTTTGCAAGACATTTGGCTTCGGTCCACTTTGAAGCTAGTCGAAAGGAAGAAAGACCAAAATGGACGAACTTGGTTAAGTTGGATGATTCTTGGACCAAATCTCTCTTCGTTGGTCTCAAACTTCTCCACATGGTTTATTGTGCCATATTACATCAATCTTTGCAAGACATTTGGCTTCGGTCACTTTGAAGCTAGTCGAAAGGAAGAAAGACCAAAATGGACGAACTTGGTTAAGTTGGATGATTCTTGGACCAAATCTCTCTTCGTTGGTCTCAAACTTCTCCACATGGTTTATTGTGCCATATTACATCAATCTTTGCAAGACATTTGGCTTCGGTCCACTTTGAAGCTAGTCGAAAGGAAGAAAGACCAAAATGGACGAACTTGGTTAAGTTGGATGATTCTTGGACCAAATCTCTCTTCGTTGGTCTCAAACTTCTCCACATGGTTTATTGTGCCATATTACATCAATCTTTGCAAGACATTTGGCTTCGGTCCACTTTGAAGCTAGTCGAAAGGAAGAAAGACCAAAATGGACGAACTTGGTTAAGTTGGATGATTCTTGGACCAAATCTCTCTTCGTTGGTCTCAAACTTCTCCACATGGTTTATTGTGCCATATTACATCAATCTTTGCAAGACATTTGGCTTCGGTCCACTTTGAAGCTAGTCGAAAGGAAGAAAGACCAAAATGGACGAACTTGGTTAAGTTGGATGATTCTTGGACCAAATCTCTCTTCGTTGGTCTCAAACTTCTCCACATGGTTTATTGTGCCATATTACATCAATCTTTGCAAGACATTTGGTTTCGGTCACTTTGAAGCTAGTCGAAACAAGAAAGACCAAAATGGACGAACTTGGTTAAGTTGGATGATTCTTGGACCAAATCTCTCTTCGTTGGTCTCAAACTTCTCCACATGGTTTATTGTGCCATATTACATCAATCTTTGCAAGACATTTGGCTTCGGTCCACTTTGAAGCTAGTCGAAACAAAGAAAGACCAAAATGGACGAACTTGGTTAAGTTGGATGATTCTTGGACCAAATCTCTCTTCGTTGGTCTCAAACTTCTCCACATGGTTTATTGTGCCATATTACATCAATCTTTGCAAGACATTTGGCTTCGGTCCACTTTGAAGCTAGTCGAAAGGAATAAAGACCAAAATGGACGAACTTGGTTAAGTTGGATGATTCTTGGACCAAATCTCTCTTCGTTGGTCTCAAACTTCTCCACATGGTTTATTGTGCCATATTACATCAATCTTTGCAAGACATTTGGCTTCGGTCCACTTTGAAGCTAGTCGAAAGGAAGAAAGACCAAAATGGACGAACTTGGTTAAGTTGGATGATTCTTGGACCAAATCTCTCTTCGTTGGTCTCAAACTTCTCCACATGGTTTATTGTGCCATATTACATCAATCTTTGCAAGACATTTGGCTTCGGTCCACTTTGAAGCTAGTCGAAAGGAAGAAAGACCAAAATGGACGAACTTGGTTAAGTTGGATGATTCTTGGACCAAATCTCTCTTCGTTGGTCTCAAACTTCTCCACATGGTTTATTGTGCCATATTACATCAATCTTTGCAAGACATTTGGCTCGGTCCACTTTGAAGCTAGTCGAAAGGAATAAAGACCAAAATGGACGAACTTGGTTAAGTTGGATGATTCTTGGACCAAATCTCTCTTCGTTGGTCTCAAACTTCTCCACATGGTTTATTGTGCCATATTACATCAATCTTTGCAAGACATTTGGTTTCGGTCACTTTGAAGCTTGTCGAAACTAAGAAAGACCAAAATGGACGAACTTGGTTAAGTTGGATGATTCTTGGACCAAATCTCTCTTCGTTGGTCTCAAACTTCTCCACATGGTTTATTGTGCCATATTACATCAATCTTTGCAAGACATTTGGCTTCGGTCCACTTTGAAGCTAGTCGAAAGGAAGAAAGACCAAAATGGACGAACTTGGTTAAGTTGGATGATTCTTGGACCAAATCTCTCTTCGTTGGTCTCAAACTTCTCCACATGGTTTATTGTGCCATATTACATCAATCTTTGCAAGACATTTGGCTTCGGTCCACTTTGAAGCTAGTCGAAAGGAAGAAAGACCAAAATGGACGAACTTGGTTAAGTTGGATGATTCTTGGACCAAATCTCTCTTCGTTGGTCTCAAACTTCTCCACATGGTTTATTGTGCCATATTACATCAATCTTTGCAAGACATTTGGTTTCGGTCACTTTGAAGCTTGTCGAAACAAAGAAAGACCAAAATGGACGAACTTGGTTAAGTTGGATGATTCTTGGACCAAATCTCTCTTCGTTGGTCTCAAACTTCTCCACATGGTTTATTGTGCCATATTACATCAATCTTTGCAAGACATTTGGCTTCGGTCCACTTTGAAGCTAGTCGAAAGGAGGAAAGACCAAAATGGACGAACATGGCTAAGTTGGATGATTCTTGGACCAAATCTCTCTTCGTTGGTCTCAAACTTCTCCACATGGTTTATTGTGCCATATTACATCAATCTTTGCAAGACATTTGGCGTCGGTCCACTTTGAAGCTAGTCGAAAGGAATAAAGACCAAAATGGACGAACTTGGTTAAGTTGGATGATTCTTGGACCAAATCTCTCTTCGTTGGTCTCAAACTTCTCCACATGGTTTATTGTGCCATATTACATCAATCTTTGCAAGACATTTGGTTTTGGTCAGCTTTGAAGCTTGTCGAAACTAAGAAAGACCAAAATGGACGAACTTGGTTAAGTTGGATGATTCTTGGACCAAATCTCTCTTCGTTGGTCTCAAACTTCTCCACATGGTTTATTGTGCCATATTACATCAATCTTTGCAAGACATTTGGCGTCGGTCCACTTTGAAGCTAGTCGAAAGGAATAAAGACCAAAATGGACGAACTTGGTTAAGTTGGATGATTCTTGGACCAAATCTCTCTTCGTTGGTCTCAAACTTCTCCACATGGTTTATTGTGCCATATTACATCAATCTTTGCAAGACATTTGGCTTCGGTCCACTTTGAAGCTAGTCGAAAGGAATAAAGACCAAAATGGACGAACTTGGTTAAGTTGGATGATTCTTGGACCAAATCTCTCTTCGTTGGTCTCAAACTTCTCCACATGGTTTATTGTGCCATATTACATCAATCTTTGCAAGACATTTGGTTTCGGTCACTTTGAAGCTTGTCGAAACAAAGAAAGACCAAAATGGACGAACTTGGTTAAGTTGGATGATTCTTGGACCAAATCTCTCTTCGTTGGTCTCAAACTTCTCCACATGGTTTATTGTGCCATATTACATCAATCTTTGCAAGACATTTGGCTTCGGTCCACTTTGAAGCTAGTCGAAAGGAAGAAAGACCAAAATGGACGAACTTGGCTAAGTTGGATGATTCTTGGACCAAATCTCTCTTCGTTGGTCTCAAACTTCTCCACATGGTTTATTGTGCCATATTACATCAATCTTTGCAAGACATTTGGCTTCGGTCCACTTTGAAGCTAGTCGAAAGGAAGAAAGACCAAAATGGACGAACTTGGTTAAGTTGGATGATTCTTGGACCAAATCTCTCTTCGTTGGTCTCAAACTTCTCCACATGGTTTATTGTGCCATATTACATCAATCTTTGCAAGACATTTGGCTTCGGTCCACTTTGAAGCTAGTCGAAAGGAATAAAGACCAAAATGGACGAACTTGGTTAAGTTGGATGATTCTTGGACCAAATCTCTCTTCGTTGGTCTCAAACTTCTCCACATGGTTTATTGTGCCATATTACATCAATCTTTGCAAGACATTTGGTTTCGGTCACTTTGAAGCTTGTCGAAACTAAGAAAGACCAAAATGGACGAACTTGGTTAAGTTGGATGATTCTTGGACCAAATCTCTCTTCGTTGGTCTCAAACTTCTCCACATGGTTTATTGTGCCATATTACATCAATCTTTGCAAGACATTTGGCTTCGGTCCACTTTGAAGCTAGTCGAAAGGAAGAAAGACCAAAATGGACGAACTTGGTTAAGTTGGATGATTCTTGGACCAAATCTCTCTTCGTTGGTCTCAAACTTCTCCACATGGTTTATTGTGCCATATTACATCAATCTTTGCAAGACATTTGGTTTCGGTCACTTTGAAGCTAGTCGAAACAAAGAAAGACCAAAATGGACGAACTTGGTTAAGTTGGATGATTCTTGGACCAAATCTCTCTTCGTTGGTCTCAAACTTCTCCACATGGTTTATTGTGCCATATTACATCAATCTTTGCAAGACATTTGGCTTCGGTCCACTTTGAAGCTAGTCGAAAGGAATAAAGACCAAAATGGACGAACTTGGTTAAGTTGGATGATTCTTGGACCAAATCTCTCTTCGTTGGTCTCAAACTTCTCCACATGGTTTATTGTGCCATATTACATCAATCTTTGCAAGACATTTGGCTTCGGTCCACTTTGAAGCTAGTCGAAAGGAGGAAAGACCAAAATGGACGAACTTGGTTAAGTTGGATGATTCTTGGACCAAATCTCTCTTCGTTGGTCTCAAACTTCTCCACATGGTTTATTGTGCCATATTACATCAATCTTTGCAAGACATTTGGCGTCGGTCCACTTTGAAGCTAGTCGAAAGGAATAAAGACCAAAATGGACGAACTTGGTTAAGTTGGATGATTCTTGGACCAAATCTCTCTTCGTTGGTCTCAAACTTCTCCACATGGTTTATTGTGCCATATTACATCAATCTTTGCAAGACATTTGGTTTCGGTCAGCTTTGAAGCTTGTCGAAACAAAGAAAGACCAAAATGGACGAACTTGGTTAAGTTGGATGATTCTTGGACCAAATCTCTCTTCGTTGGTCTCAAACTTCTCCACATGGTTTATTGTGCCATATTACATCAATCTTTGCAAGACATTTGGCGTCGGTCCACTTTGAAGCTAGTCGAAAGGAAGAAAGACCAAAATGGACGAACTTGGTTAAGTTGGATGATTCTTGGACCAAATCTCTCTTCGTTGGTCTCAAACTTCTCCACATGGTTTATTGTGCCATATTACATCAATCTTTGCAAGACATTTGGCTTCGGTCCACTTTGAAGCTAGTCGAAAGGAATAAAGACCAAAATGGACGAACTTGGTTAAGTTGGATGATTCTTGGACCAAATCTCTCTTCGTTGGTCTCAAACTTCTCCACATGGTTTATTGTGCCATATTACATCAATCTTTGCAAGACATTTGGCTTCGGTCCACTTTGAAGCTAGTCGAAAGGAGGAAAGACCAAAATGGACGAACTTGGTTAAGTTGGATGATTCTTGGACCAAATCTCTCTTCGTTGGTCTCAAACTTCTCCACATGGTTTATTGTGCCATATTACATCAATCTTTGCAAGACATTTGGCTTCGGTCCACTTTGAAGCTAGTCGAAAGGAATAAAGACCAAAATGGACGAACTTGGTTAAGTTGGATGATTCTTGGACCAAATCTCTCTTCGTTGGTCTCAAACTTCTCCACATGGTTTATTGTGCCATATTACATCAATCTTTGCAAGACATTTGGTTTTGGTCAGCTTTGAAGCTTGTCGAAACTAAGAAAGACCAAAATGGACGAACTTGGTTAAGTTGGATGATTCTTGGACCAAATCTCTCTTCGTTGGTCTCAAACTTCTCCACATGGTTTATTGTGCCATATTACATCAATCTTTGCAAGACATTTGGCTTCGGTCCACTTTGAAGCTAGTCGAAAGGAAGAAAGACCAAAATGGACGAACTTGGTTAAGTTGGATGATTCTTGGACCAAATCTCTCTTCGTTGGTCTCAAACTTCTCCACATGGTTTATTGTGCCATATTACATCAATCTTTGCAAGACATTTGGTTTCGGTCACTTTGAAGCTTGTCGAAACAAAGAAAGACCAAAATGGACGAACTTGGTTAAGTTGGATGATTCTTGGACCAAATCTCTCTTCGTTGGTCTCAAACTTCTCCACATGGTTTATTGTGCCATATTACATCAATCTTTGCAAGACATTTGGCTTCGGTCCACTTTGAAGCTAGTCGAAAGGAATAAAGACCAAAATGGACGAACTTGGTTAAGTTGGATGATTCTTGGACCAAATCTCTCTTCGTTGGTCTCAAACTTCTCCACATGGTTTATTGTGCCATATTACATCAATCTTTGCAAGACATTTGGCTTCGGTCCACTTTGAAGCTAGTCGAAAGGAGGAAAGACCAAAATGGACGAACTTGGCTAAGTTGGATGATTCTTGGACCAAATCTCTCTTCGTTGGTCTCAAACTTCTCCACATGGTTTATTGTGCCATATTACATCAATCTTTGCAAGACATTTGGCTTCGGTCCACTTTGAAGCTAGTCGAAAGGAATAAAGACCAAAATGGACGAACTTGGTTAAGTTGGATGATTCTTGGACCAAATCTCTCTTCGTTGGTCTCAAACTTCTCCACATGGTTTATTGTGCCATATTACATCAATCTTTGCAAGACATTTGGTTTTGGTCAGCTTTGAAGCTTGTCGAAACAAAGAAAGACCAAAATGGACGAACTTGGTTAAGTTGGATGATTCTTGGACCAAATCTCTCTTCGTTGGTCTCAAACTTCTCCACATGGTTTATTGTGCCATATTACATCAATCTTTGCAAGACATTTGGCTTCGGTCCACTTTGAAGCTAGTCGAAAGGAAGAAAGACCAAAATGGACGAACTTGGTTAAGTTGGATGATTCTTGGACCAAATCTCTCTTCGTTGGTCTCAAACTTCTCCACATGGTTTATTGTGCCATATTACATCAATCTTTGCAAGACATTTGGCTTCGGTCCACTTTGAAGCTAGTCGAAAGGAAGAAAGACCAAAATGGACGAACTTGGTTAAGTTGGATGATTCTTGGACCAAATCTCTCTTCGTTGGTCTCAAACTTCTCCACATGGTTTATTGTGCCATATTACATCAATCTTTGCAAGACATTTGGCTTCGGTCCACTTTGAAGCTAGTCGAAAGGAGGAAAGACCAAAATGGACGAACTTGGCTAAGTTGGATGATTCTTGGACCAAATCTCTCTTCGTTGGTCTCAAACTTCTCCACATGGTTTATTGTGCCATATTACATCAATCTTTGCAAGACATTTGGCTTCGGTCCACTTTGAAGCTAGTCGAAAGGAAGAAAGACCAAAATGGACGAACTTGGTTAAGTTGGATGATTCTTGGACCAAATCTCTCTTCGTTGGTCTCAAACTTCTCCACATGGTTTATTGTGCCATATTACATCAATCTTTGCAAGACATTTGGTTTCGGTCACTTTGAAGCTTGTCGAAACTAAGAAAGACCAAAATGGACGAACTTGGTTAAGTTGGATGATTCTTGGACCAAATCTCTCTTCGTTGGTCTCAAACTTCTCCACATGGTTTATTGTGCCATATTACATCAATCTTTGCAAGACATTTGGCTTCGGTCCACTTTGAAGCTAGTCGAAAGGAATAAAGACCAAAATGGACGAACTTGGTTAAGTTGGATGATTCTTGGACCAAATCTCTCTTCGTTGGTCTCAAACTTCTCCACATGGTTTATTGTGCCATATTACATCAATCTTTGCAAGACATTTGGCTTCGGTATACTTTGAAGCTAGTCGAAAGGAAGAAAGACCAAAATGGACGAACTTGGTTAAGTTGGATGATTCTTGGACCAAATCTCTCTTCGTTGGTCTCAAACTTCTCCACATGGTTTATTGTGCCATATTACATCAATCTTTGCAAGACATTTGGTTTCGGTCACTTTGAAGCTTGTCGAAACAAAGAAAGACCAAAATGGACGAACTTGGTTAAGTTGGATGATTCTTGGACCAAATCTCTCTTCGTTGGTCTCAAACTTCTCCACATGGTTTATTGTGCCATATTACATCAATCTTTGCAAGACATTTGGCTTCGGTCCACTTTGAAGCTAGTCGAAAGGAGGAAAGACCAAAATGGACGAACTTGGTTAAGTTGGATGATTCTTGGACCAAATCTCTCTTCGTTGGTCTCAAACTTCTCCACATGGTTTATTGTGCCATATTACATCAATCTTTGCAAGACATTTGGCGTCGGTCCACTTTGAAGCTAGTCGAAAGGAATAAAGACCAAAATGGACGAACTTGGTTAAGTTGGATGATTCTTGGACCAAATCTCTCTTCGTTGGTCTCAAACTTCTCCACATGGTTTATTGTGCCATATTACATCAATCTTTGCAAGACATTTGGTTTCGGTCACTTTGAAGCTTGTCGAAACTAAGAAAGACCAAAATGGACGAACTTGGTTAAGTTGGATGATTCTTGGACCAAATCTCTCTTCGTTGGTCTCAAACTTCTCCACATGGTTTATTGTGCCATATTACATCAATCTTTGCAAGACATTTGGCTTCGGTCCACTTTGAAGCTAGTCGAAAGGAATAAAGACCAAAATGGACGAACTTGGTTAAGTTGGATGATTCTTGGACCAAATCTCTCTTCGTTGGTCTCAAACTTCTCCACATGGTTTATTGTGCCATATTACATCAATCTTTGCAAGACATTTGGCTTCGGTCCACTTTGAAGCTAGTCGAAAGGAATAAAGACCAAAATGGACGAACTTGGTTAAGTTGGATGATTCTTGGACCAAATCTCTCTTCGTTGGTCTCAAACTTCTCCACATGGTTTATTGTGCCATATTACATCAATCTTTGCAAGACATTTGGTTTCGGTCAGCTTTGAAGCTTGTCGAAACAAAGAAAGACCAAAATGGACGAACTTGGTTAAGTTGGATGATTCTTGGACCAAATCTCTCTTCGTTGGTCTCAAACTTCTCCACATGGTTTATTGTGCCATATTACATCAATCTTTGCAAGACATTTGGCTTCGGTCCACTTTGAAGCTAGTCGAAAGGAAGAAAGACCAAAATGGACGAACTTGGTTAAGTTGGATGATTCTTGGACCAAATCTCTCTTCGTTGGTCTCAAACTTCTCCACATGGTTTATTGTGCCATATTACATCAATCTTTGCAAGACATTTGGCTTCGGTCCACTTTGAAGCTAGTCGAAAGGAGAAAGACCAAAATGGACGAACTTGGCTAAGTTGGATGATTCTTGGACCAAATCTCTCTTCGTTGGTCTCAAACTTCTCCACATGGTTTATTGTGCCATATTACATCAATCTTTGCAAGACATTTGGCTTCGGTCCACTTTGAAGCTAGTCGAAAGGAATAAAGACCAAAATGGACGAACTTGGTTAAGTTGGATGATTCTTGGACCAAATCTCTCTTCGTTGGTCTCAAACTTCTCCACATGGTTTATTGTGCCATATTACATCAATCTTTGCAAGACATTTGGTTTTGGTCAGCTTTGAAGCTTGTCGAAACTAAGAAAGACCAAAATGGACGAACTTGGTTAAGTTGGATGATTCTTGGACCAAATCTCTCTTCGTTGGTCTCAAACTTCTCCACATGGTTTATTGTGCCATATTACATCAATCTTTGCAAGACATTTGGCTTCGGTCCACTTTGAAGCTAGTCGAAAGGAAGAAAGACCAAAATGGACGAACTTGGCTAAGTTGGATGATTCTTGGACCAAATCTCTCTTCGTTGGTCTCAAACTTCTCCACATGGTTTATTGTGCCATATTACATCAATCTTTGCAAGACATTTGGCTTCGGTCCACTTTGAAGCTAGTCGAAAGGAATAAAGACCAAAATGGACGAACTTGGTTAAGTTGGATGATTCTTGGACCAAATCTCTCTTCGTTGGTCTCAAACTTCTCCACATGGTTTATTGTGCCATATTACATCAATCTTTGCAAGACATTTGGCTTCGGTCCACTTTGAAGCTAGTCGAAAGGAAGAAAGACCAAAATGGACGAACTTGGTTAAGTTGGATGATTCTTGGACCAAATCTCTCTTCGTTGGTCTCAAACTTCTCCACATGGTTTATTGTGCCATATTACATCAATCTTTGCAAGACATTTGGTTTCGGTCACTTTGAAGCTTGTCGAAACTAAGAAAGACCAAAATGGACGAACTTGGTTAAGTTGGATGATTCTTGGACCAAATCTCTCTTCGTTGGTCTCAAACTTCTCCACATGGTTTATTGTGCCATATTACATCAATCTTTGCAAGACATTTGGCTTCGGTCCACTTTGAAGCTAGTCGAAAGGAAGAAAGACCAAAATGGACGAACTTGGTTAAGTTGGATGATTCTTGGACCAAATCTCTCTTCGTTGGTCTCAAACTTCTCCACATGGTTTATTGTGCCATATTACATCAATCTTTGCAAGACATTTGGCTTCGGTCCACTTTGAAGCTAGTCGAAAGGAAGAAAGACCAAAATGGACGAACTTGGTTAAGTTGGATGATTCTTGGACCAAATCTCTCTTCGTTGGTCTCAAACTTCTCCACATGGTTTATTGTGCCATATTACATCAATCTTTGCAAGACATTTGGCTTCGGTCCACTTTGAAGCTAGTCGAAAGGAAGAAAGACCAAAATGGACGAACTTGGTTAAGTTGGATGATTCTTGGACCAAATCTCTCTTCGTTGGTCTCAAACTTCTCCACATGGTTTATTGTGCCATATTACATCAATCTTTGCAAGACATTTGGTTTCGGTCACTTTGAAGCTTGTCGAAACAAAGAAAGACCAAAATGGACGAACTTGGTTAAGTTGGATGATTCTTGGACCAAATCTCTCTTCGTTGGTCTCAAACTTCTCCACATGGTTTATTGTGCCATATTACATCAATCTTTGCAAGACATTTGGCTTCGGTCACTTTGAAGCTTGTCGAAACTAAGAAAGACCAAAATGGACGAACTTGGTTAAGTTGGATGATTCTTGGACCAAATCTCTCTTCGTTGGTCTCAAACTTCTCCACATGGTTTATTGTGCCATATTACATCAATCTTTGCAAGACATTTGGCTTCGGTACTTTGAAGCTAGTCGAAAGGAATAAAGACCAAAATGGACGAACTTGGTTAAGTTGGATGATTCTTGGACCAAATCTCTCTTCGTTGGTCTCAAACTTCTCCACATGGTTTATTGTGCCATATTACATCAATCTTTGCAAGACATTTGGTTTTGGTCAGCTTTGAAGCTTGTCGAAACAAAGAAAGACCAAAATGGACGAACTTGGTTAAGTTGGATGATTCTTGGACCAAATCTCTCTTCGTTGGTCTCAAACTTCTCCACATGGTTTATTGTGCCATATTACATCAATCTTTGCAAGACATTTGGCTTCGGTCCACTTTGAAGCTAGTCGAAAGGAAGAAAGACCAAAATGGACGAACTTGGCTAAGTTGGATGATTCTTGGACCAAATCTCTCTTCGTTGGTCTCAAACTTCTCCACATGGTTTATTGTGCCATATTACATCAATCTTTGCAAGACATTTGGCTTCGGTCCACTTTGAAGCTAGTCGAAAGGAAGAAAGACCAAAATGGACGAACTTGGTTAAGTTGGATGATTCTTGGACCAAATCTCTCTTCGTTGGTCTCAAACTTCTCCACATGGTTTATTGTGCCATATTACATCAATCTTTGCAAGACATTTGGCTTCGGTCTACTTTGAAGCTAGTCGAAAGGAAGAAAGACCAAAATGGACGAACTTGGTTAAGTTGGATGATTCTTGGACCAAATCTCTCTTCGTTGGTCTCAAACTTCTCCACATGGTTTATTGTGCCATATTACATCAATCTTTGCAAGACATTTGGTTTCGGTCACTTTGAAGCTTGTCGAAACAAAGAAAGACCAAAATGGACGAACTTGGTTAAGTTGGATGATTCTTGGACCAAATCTCTCTTCGTTGGTCTCAAACTTCTCCACATGGTTTATTGTGCCATATTACATCAATCTTTGCAAGACATTTGGTTTCGGTCAACTTTGAAGCTTGTCGAAACAAAGAAAGACCAAAATGGACGAACTTGGTTAAGTTGGATGATTCTTGGACCAAATCTCTCTTCGTTGGTCTCAAACTTCTCCACATGGTTTATTGTGCCATATTACATCAATCTTTGCAAGACATTTGGCTTCGGTCAACTTTGAAGCTAGTCGAAAGGAATAAAGACCAAAATGGACGAACTTGGTTAAGTTGGATGATTCTTGGACCAAATCTCTCTTCGTTGGTCTCAAACTTCTCCACATGGTTTATTGTGCCATATTACATCAATCTTTGCAAGACATTTGGTTTCGGTCAGCTTTGAAGCTTGTCGAAACAAAGAAAGACCAAAATGGACGAACTTGGTTAAGTTGGATGATTCTTGGACCAAATCTCTCTTCGTTGGTCTCAAACTTCTCCACATGGTTTATTGTGCAATATTACATCAATCTTTGCAAGACATTTGGTTTCGGTCAACTTTGAAGCTTGTCGAAACAAAGAAAGACCAAAATGGACGAACTTGGTTAAGTTGGATGATTCTTGGACCAAATCTCTCTTCGTTGGTCTCAAACTTCTCCACATGGTTTATTGTGCCATATTACATCAATCTTTGCAAGACATTTGGCTTCGGTCCACTTTGAAGCTAGTCGAAAGGAAGAAAGACCAAAATGGACGAACTTGGTTAAGTTGGATGATTCTTGGACCAAATCTCTCTTCGTTGGTCTCAAACTTCTCCACATGGTTTATTGTGCCATATTACATCAATCTTTGCAAGACATTTGGCTTCGGTCCACTTTGAAGCTAGTCGAAAGGAAGAAAGACCAAAATGGACGAACTTGGTTAAGTTGGATGATTCTTGGACCAAATCTCTCTTCGTTGGTCTCAAACTTCTCCACATGGTTTATTGTGCCATATTACATCAATCTTTGCAAGACATTTGGTTTCGGTCAGCTTTGAAGCTTGTCGAAACAAAGAAAGACCAAAATGGACGAACTTGGTTAAGTTGGATGATTCTTGGACCAAATCTCTCTTCGTTGGTCTCAAACTTCTCCACATGGTTTATTGTGCCATATTACATCAATCTTTGCAAGACATTTGGCTTCGGTCCACTTTGAAGCTAGTCGAAAGGAAAAAAGACCAAAATGGACGAACTTGGTTAAGTTGGATGATTTTGGACCAAATCTCTCTTCGTTGGTCTCAAACTTCTCCACATGGTTTATTGTGCCATATTACATCAATCTTTGCAAGACATTTGGTTTCGGTCAGCTTTGAAGCTTGTCGAAACAAGAAAGACCAAAATGGACGAACTTGGTTAAGTTGGATGATTCTTGGACCAAATCTCTCTTCGTTGGTCTCAAACTTCTCCACATGGTTTATTGTGCCATATTACATCAATCTTTGCATGACATTTGGCGTCGGTCCACTTTGAAGCTAGTCGAAAGGAAGAAAGACCAAAATGGACGAACTTGGTTAAGTTGGATGATTCTTGGACCAAATCTCTCTTCGTTGGTCTCAAACTTCTCCACATGGTTTATTGTGCCATATTACATCAATCTTTGCAAACATTTGGCTTCGGTTCACTTTGAAGCTTGTCGAAATAAAGAAAGACCAAAATGGACGAACTTGGTTAAGTTGGATGATTCTTGGACCAAATCTCTCTTCGTTGGTCTCAAACTTCTCCACATGGTTTATTGTGCCATATTACATCAATCTTTGCAAGACATTTGGCTTCGGTCCACTTTGAAGCTAGTCGAAAGGAATAAAGACCAAAATGGACGAACTTGGTTAAGTTGGATGATTCTTGGACCAAATCTCTCTTCGTTGGTCTCAAACTTCTCCACATGGTTTATTGTGCCATATTACATCAATCTTTGCAAAACATTTGGCTTCGGTCCACTTTGAAGCTTGTCGAAACAAAGAAAGACAAAAATGGACGAACTTGGTTAAGTTGGATGATTCTTGGACCAAATCTCTCTTCGTTGGTCTCAAACTTCTCCACATGGTTTATTGTGCCATATTACATCAATCTTTGCAAGACATTTGTTTCGGTCAGCTTTGAAGCTTGTCGAAACAGAGAAAGACCAAAATGGACGAACTTGGTTAAGTTGGATGATTCTTGGACCAAATCTCTCTTCGTTGGTCTCAAACTTCTCCACATGGTTTATTGTGCCATATTACATCAATCTTTGCAAGACATTTGGCTTCGGTCCACTTTGAAGCTAGTCGAAAGGAAGAAAGACCAAAATGGACGAACTTGGTTAAGTTGGATGATTCTTGGACCAAATCTCTCTTCGTTGGTCTCAAACTTCTCCACATGGTTTATTGTGCCATATTACATCAATCTTTGCAAGACATTTGGCTTCGGTCCACTTTGAAGCTAGTCGAAATGAAGAAAGACCAAAATGGACGAACTTGGTTAAGTTGGATGATTCTTGGACCAAATCTCTCTTCGTTGGTCTCAAACTTCTCCACATGGTTTATTGTGCCATATTACATCAATCTTTGCTAAACATTTGGCTTCGGTCCACTTTGAAGCTTGTCGAAACAAAAGAAGACCAAAATGGACGAACTTGGTTAAGTTGGATGATTCTTGGACCAAATCTCTCTTCGTTGGTCTCAAACTTCTCCACATGGTTTATTGTGCCATATTACATCAATCTTTCCAAGACATTTTGTTTCGGTAAGCTTTGAAGCTTGTCGAAACATAGAAAGACCAAAATGGACGAACTTGGTTAAGTTGGATGATTCTTGGACCAAATCTCTCTTCGTTGGTCTCAAACTTCTCCACATGGTTTATTGTGCCATATTACATCAATCTTTGCAAGACATTTGGCTTCGGTCCACTTTGAAGCTAGTCGAAAGGAAGAAAGACCAAAATGGACGAACTTGGTTAAGTTGGATGATTCTTGGACCAAATCTCTCTTCGTTGGTCTCAAACTTCTCCACATGGTTTATTGTGCCATATTACATCAATCTTTGCAAGACATTTGTTTCGGTCAGCTTTGAAGCTTGTCGAAACATAAAAAGACCAAAATGGACGAACTTGGTTAAGTTGGATGATTCTTGGACCAAATCTCTCTTCGTTGGTCTCAAACTTCTCCACATGGTTTATTGTGCTATATTACATCAATCTTTGCAAGACATTTGGCTTCGGTCCACTTTGAAGCTAGTCGAAAGGAAGAAAGACCAAAATGGACGAACTTGGTTAAGTTGGATGATTCTTGGACCAAATCTCTCTTCGTTGGTCTCAAACTTCTCCACATGGTTTATTGTGCCATATTACATCAATCTTTGCAAGACATTTGGCTTCGGTCTACTTTGAAGCTAGTCGAAATGAAGAAAGACCAAAATGGACGAACTTGGTTAAGTTGGATGATTCTTGGACCAAATCTCTCTTCGTTGGTCTCAAACTTCTCCACATGGTTTATTGTGCCATATTACATCAATCTTTGCTAAACATTTGGCTTCGGTCCACTTTGAAGCTAGTCGAAATGAAGAAAGACCAAAATGGACGAACTTGGTTAAGTTGGATGATTCTTGGACCAAATCTCTCTTCGTTGGTCTCAAACTTCTCCACATGGTTTATTGTGCCATATTACATCAATCTTTGCAAGACATTTGGCTTCGGTCCACTTTGAAGCTAGTCGAAATGAAGAAAGACCAAAATGGACGAACTTGGTTAAGTTGGATGATTCTTGGACCAAATCTCTCTTCGTTGGTCTCAAACTTCTCCACATGGTTTATTGTGCCATATTACATCAATCTTTGCTAAACATTTGGCTTCGGTCCACTTTGAAGCTTGTCGAAACAAAAGAAGACAAAAATGGACGAACTTGGTTAAGTTGGATGATTCTTGGACCAAATCTCTCTTCGTTGGTCTCAAACTTCTCCACATGGTTTATTGTGCCATATTACATCAATCTTTCAAGACATTTTTTTTCGGTCAGCTTTGAAGCTTGTCGAAACATAGAAAGACCAAAATGGACGAACTTGGTTAAGTTGGATGATTCTTGGACCAAATCTCTCTTCGTTGGTCTCAAACTTCTCCACATGGTTTATTGTGCCATATTACATCAATCTTTGCAAGACATTTGGCTTCGGTCCACTTTGAAGCTAGTCGAAAGGAAGAAAGACCAAAATGGACGAACTTGGTTAAGTTGGATGATTCTTGGACCAAATCTCTCTTCGTTGGTCTCAAACTTCTCCACATGGTTTATTGTGCCATATTACATCAATCTTTGCAAGACATTTGGCTTCGGTCCACTTTGAAGCTAGTCGAAATGAAGAAAGACCAAAATGGACGAACTTGGTTAAGTTGGATGATTCTTGGACCAAATCTCTCTTCGTTGGTCTCAAACTTCTCCACATGGTTTATTGTGCCATATTACATCAATCTTTGCTAAACATTTGGCTTCGGTCCACTTTGAAGCTTGTCGAAACAAAAGAAGACCAAAATGGACGAACTTGGTTAAGTTGGATGATTCTTGGACCAAATCTCTCTTCGTTGGTCTCAAACTTCTCCACATGGTTTATTGTGCCATATTACATCAATCTTTGCAAGACATTTTGTTTCGGTCAGCTTTGAAGCTTGTCGAAAAATAGAAAGACCAAAATGGACGAACTTGGTTAAGTTGGATGATTCTTGGACCAAATCTCTCTTCGTTGGTCTCAAACTTCTCCACATGGTTTATTGTGCCATATTACATCAATCTTTGCAAGACATTTGGCTTCGGTCCACTTTGAAGCTAGTCGAAAGGAAGAAAGACCAAAATGGACGAACTTGGTTAAGTTGGATGATTCTTGGACCAAATCTCTCTTCGTTGGTCTCAAACTTCTCCACATGGTTTATTGTGCCATATTACATCAATCTTTGCAAGACATTTGGTTTCGGTCAGCTTTGAAGCTTGTCGAAACATAAAAAGACCAAAATTGACGAACTTGGTTAAGTTGGATGATTCTTGGACCAAATCTCTCTTCGTTGGTCTCAAACTTCTCCACATGGTTTATTGTGCTATATTACATCAATCTTTGCAAGACATTTGGCTTCGGTCCACTTTGAAGCTAGTCGAAAGGAAGAAAGACCAAAATGGACGAACTTGGTTAAGTTGGATGATTCTTGGACCAAATCTCTCTTCGTTGGTCTCAAACTTCTCCACATGGTTTATTGTGCCATATTACATCAATCTTTGCAAGACATTTGTTTCGGTCAGCTTTGAAGCTTGTCGAAACATAAAAAGACCAAAATGGACGAACTTGGTTAAGTTGGATGATTCTTGGACCAAATCTCTCTTCGTTGGTCTCAAACTTCTCCACATGGTTTATTGTGCCATATTACATCAATCTTTGCTAAACATTTGGCTTCGGTCCACTTTGAAGCTAGTCGAAATGAAGAAAGACCAAAATGGACGAACTTGGTTAAGTTGGATGATTCTTGGACCAAATCTCTCTTCGTTGGTCTCAAACTTCTCCACATGGTTTATTGTGCCATATTACATCAATCTTTCCAAGACATTTTGTTTCGGTCAGCTTTGAAGCTTGTCGAAACATAAAAAGACCAAAATGGACGAACTTGGTTAAGTTGGATGATTCTTGGACCAAATCTCTCTTCGTTGGTCTCAAACTTCTCCACATGGTTTATTGTGCTATATTACATCAATCTTTGCAAGACATTTGGCTTCGGTCCACTTTGAAGCTAGTCGAAAGGAAGAAAGACCAAAATGGACGAACTTGGTTAAGTTGGATGATTCTTGGACCAAATCTCTCTTCGTTGGTCTCAAACTTCTCCACATGGTTTATTGTGCCATATTACATCAATCTTTGCAAGACATTTGTTTCGGTCAGCTTTGAAGCTTGTCGAAACATAAAAAGACCAAAATGGACGAACTTGGTTAAGTTGGATGATTCTTGGACCAAATCTCTCTTCGTTGGTCTCAAACTTCTCCACATGGTTTATTGTGCCATATTACATCAATCTTTGCTAAACATTTGGCTTCGGTCCACTTTGAAGCTAGTCGAAATGAAGAAAGACCAAAATGGACGAACTTGGTTAAGTTGGATGATTCTTGGACCAAATCTCTCTTCGTTGGTCTCAAACTTCTCCACATGGTTTATTGTGCCATATTACATCAATCTTTGCAAGACATTTGGCTTCGGTCCACTTTGAAGCTAGTCGAAATGAAGAAAGACCAAAATGGACGAACTTGGTTAAGTTGGATGATTCTTGGACCAAATCTCTCTTCGTTGGTCTCAAACTTCTCCACATGGTTTATTGTGCCATATTACATCAATCTTTGCAAGACATTTGGCTTCGGTCCACTTTGAAGCTAGTCGAAATGAAGAAAGACCAAAATGGACGAACTTGGTTAAGTTGGATGATTCTTGGACCAAATCTCTCTTCGTTGGTCTCAAACTTCTCCACATGGTTTATTGTGCCATATTACATCAATCTTTGCTAAACATTTGGCTTCGGTCCACTTTGAAGCTTGTCGAAACAAAGAAAGACCAAAATGGACGAACTTGGTTAAGTTGGATGATTCTTGGACCAAATCTCTCTTCGTTGGTCTCAAACTTCTCCACATGGTTTATTGTGCATATTACATCAATCTTTGCAAGACATTTGGCTTCGGTCCACTTTGAAGCTAGTCGAAATGAAGAAAGACCAAAATGGACGAACTTGGTTAAGTTGGATGATTCTTGGACCAAATCTCTCTTCGTTGGTCTCAAACTTCTCCACATGGTTTATTGTGCCATATTACATCAATCTTTGCAAGACATTTTGTTTCGGTCAGCTTTGAAGCTTGTCGAAAATTAGAAAGACCAAAATGGACGAACTTGGTTAAGTTGGATGATTCTTGGACCAAATCTCTCTTCGTTGGTCTCAAACTTCTCCACATGGTTTATTGTGCCATATTACATCAATCTTTGCAAGACATTTGGCTTCGGTCCACTTTGAAGCTAGTCGAAAGGAAGAAAGACCAAAATGGACGAACTTGGTTAAGTTGGATGATTCTTTGACCAAATCTCTCTTCGTTGGTCTCAAACTTCTCCACATGGTTTATTGTGCCATATTACATCAATCTTTGCAAGACATTTGGCTTCGGTCCACTTTGAAGCTAGTCGAAATGAAGAAAGACCAAAATGGACGAACTTGGTTAAGTTGGATGATTCTTGGACCAAATCTCTCTTCGTTGGTCTCAAACTTCTCCACATGGTTTATTGTGCCATATTACATCAATCTTTCCAAGACATTTTGTTTCGGTCAGCTTTGAAGCTTGTCGAAAATTAGAAAGACCCAAATGGACGAACTTGGTTAAGTTGGATGATTCTTGGACCAAATCTCTCTTCGTTGGTCTCAAACTTCTCCACATGGTTTATTGTGCCATATTACATCAATCTTTGCAGGACATTTGGCTTCGGTTCACTTTGAAGCTAGTCGAAAGGAAGAAAGACCAAAATGGACGAACTTGGTTAAGTTGGATGATTCTTGGACCAAATCTCTCTTCGTTGGTCTCAAACTTCTCCACATGGTTTATTGTGCCATATTACATCAATCTTTGCAAGACATTTGGCTTCGGTCCACTTTGAAGCTAGTCGAAATGAAGAAAGACCAAAATGGACGAACTTGGTTAAGTTGGATGATTCTTGGACCAAATCTCTCTTCGTTGGTCTCAAACTTCTCCACATGGTTTATTGTGCCATATTACATCAATCTTTGCTAAACATTTGCCTTCGGTCCACTTTGAAGCTTGTCGAAATAAAGGAAGACCAAAATGGACGAACTTGGTTAAGTTGGATGATTCTTGGACCAAATCTCTCTTCGTTGGTCTCAAACTTCTCCACATGGTTTATTGTGCCATATTACATCAATCTTTGCAAGACATTTTGTTTCGGTCAGCTTTGAAGTTGTCGAAACAAGAAAGACCAAAATGGACGAACTTGGTTAAGTTGGATGATTCTTGGACCAAATCTCTCTTCGTTGGTCTCAAACTTCTCCACATGGTTTATTGTGCCATATTACATCAATCTTTGCAAGACATTTGGCTTCGGTCTACTTTGAAGCTAGTCGAAAGGAAGAAAGACCAAAATGGACGAACTTGGTTAAGTTGGATGATTCTTGGACAAAATCTCTCTTCGTTGGTCTCAAACTTCTCCACATGGTTTATTGTGCCATATTACATCAATCTTTGCTAAACATTTGGCTTCGGTCCACTTTGAAGCTAGTCGAAAGGAAGAAAGACCAAAATGGACGAACTTGGTTAAGTTGGATGATTCTTGGACCAAATCTCTCTTCGTTGGTCTCAAACTTCTCCACATGGTTTATTGTGCCATATTACATCAATCTTTGCAAGACATTTTGTTTCGGTCAGCTTTGAAGCTTGTCGAAACTAAGAAAGACCAAAATGGACGAACTTGGTTAAGTTGGATGATTCTTGGACCAAATCTCTCTTCGTTGGTCTCAAACTTCTCCACATGGTTTATTGTGCCATATTACATCAATCTTTGCAAGACATTTGGCTTCGGTCTACTTTGAAGCTAGTCGAAAGGAAGAAAGACCAAAATGGACGAACTTGGTTAAGTTGGATGATTCTTGGACAAAATCTCTCTTCGTTGGTCTCAAACTTCTCCACATGGTTTATTGTGCCATATTACATCAATCTTTGCTAAACATTTGGCTTCGGTCCACTTTGAAGCTAGTCGAAAGGAAGAAAGACCAAAATGGACGAACTTGGTTAAGTTGGATGATTCTTGGACCAAATCTCTCTTCGTTGGTCTCAAACTTCTCCACATGGTTTATTGTGCCATATTACATCAATCTTTGCAAGACATTTGGCTTCGGTCCACTTTGAAGCTAGTCGAAAGGAAGAAAGACCAAAATGGACGAACTTGGTTAAGTTGGATGATTCTTGGACCAAATCTCTCTTCGTTGGTCTCAAACTTCTCCACATGGTTTATTGTGCCATATTACATCAATCTTTCCAAGACATTTGGTTTCGGTCAGCTTTGAAGCTTGTCGAAACATAGAAAGACCAAAATGGACGAACTTGGTTAAGTTGGATGATTCTTGGACCAAATCTCTCTTCGTTGGTCTCAAACTTCTCCACATGGTTTATTGTGCCATATTACATCAATCTTTGCAAGACATTTGGCTTCGGTCCACTTTGAAGCTAGTCGAAAGGAAAAAAGACCAAAATGGACGAACTTGTTTAAGTTGGATGATTCTTGGACCAAATCTCTCTTCGTTGGTCTCAAACTTCTCCACATGGTTTATTGTGCCATATTACATCAATCTTTGCAAGACATTTGGCTTCGGTCCACTTTGAAGCTAGTCGAAAGGAAAAAAGCCAAAATGGACGAACTTGTTTAAGTTGGATGATTCTTGGACCAAATCTCTCTTCGTTGGTCTCAAACTTCTCCACATGGTTTATTGTGCCATATTACATCAATCTTTGCTAGACATTTGGTTTCGGTCAGCTTTGAAGCTTGTCGAAACAAAGAAAGACCAAAATGGACGAACTTGGTTAAGTTGGATGATTCTTGGACCAAATCTCTCTTCGTTGGTCTCAAACTTCTCCACATGGTTTATTGTGCCATATTACATCAATCTTTGCAAGACATTTGGCTTCGGTCCACTTTGAAGCTAGTCGAAACGAAGAAAGACCAAAATGGACGAACTTGGCTAAGTTGGATGATTCTTGGACCAAATCTCTCTTCGTTGGTCTCAAACTTCTCCACATGGTTTATTGTGCCATATTACATCAATCTTTGCAAGACATTTGGCTTCGTCCACTTTGAAGCTAGTCGAAAGGAAGAAAGACCAAAATGGACGAACTTGGTTAAGTTGGATGATTCTTGGACCAAATCTCTCTTCGTTGGTCTCAAACTTCTCCACATGGTTTATTGTGCCATATTACATCAATCTTTGCAAGACATTTGGCTTCGGTCCACTTTGAAGCTAGTCGAAAGGAAGAAAGACCAAAATGGACGAACTTGGTTAAGTTGGATGATTCTTGGACCAAATCTCTCTTCGTTGGTCTCAAACTTCTCCACATGGTTTATTGTGCCATATTACATCAATCTTTCCCAGACATTTGGTTTCGGTCAGCTTTGAAGCTTGTCGAAACAAAGAAAGACCAAAATGGACGAACTTGGTTAAGTTGGATGATTCTTGGACCAAATCTCTCTTCGTTGGTCTCAAACTTCTCCACATGGTTTATTGTGCCATATTACATCAATCTTTGCAAGACATTTGGCTTCGGTCCACTTTGAAGCTAGTCGAAAGGAAGAAAGACCAAAATGGACGAACTTGGCTAAGTTGGATGATTCTTGGACCAAATCTCTCTTCGTTGGTCTCAAACTTCTCCACATGGTTTATTGTGCCATATTACATCAATCTTTGCAAGACATTTGGCTTCGGTCCACTTTGAAGCTAGTCGAAAGGAAGAAAGACCAAAATGGACGAACTTGGTTAAGTTGGATGATTCTTGGACCAAATCTCTCTTCGTTGGTCTCAAACTTCTCCACATGGTTTATTGTGCCATATTACATCAATCTTTGCAAGACATTTGGCTTCGGTCCACTTTGAAGCTAGTCGAAAGGAAAAAAGACCAAAATGGACGAACTTGTTTAAGTTGGATGATTCTTGGACCAAATCTCTCTTCGTTGGTCTCAAACTTCTCCACATGGTTTATTGTGCCATATTACATCAATCTTTGCAAGACATTTGGTTTCGGTCAGCTTTGAAGCTTGTCGAAACAAAGAAAGACCAAAATGGACGAACTTGGTTAAGTTGGATGATTCTTGGACCAAATCTCTCTTCGTTGGTCTCAAACTTCTCCACATGGTTTATTGTGTCATATTACATCAATCTTTGCAAGACATTTGGCTTCGGTACACTTTGAAGTTAGTCGAAAGGAAGAAAGACCAAAATGGACGAACTTGGTTAAGTTGGATGATTCTTGGACCAAATCTCTCTTCGTTGGTCTCAAACTTCTCCACATGGTTTATTGTGCCATATTACATCAATCTTTGCAAGACATTTGGCTTCGGTCCACTTTGAAGCTAGTCGAAAGGAAAAAAGACCAAAATGGACGAACTTGTTTAAGTTGGATGATTCTTGGACCAAATCTCTCTTCGTTGGTCTCAAACTTCTCCACATGGTTTATTGTGCCATATTACATCAATCTTTGCTAGACATTTGGTTTCGGTCAGCTTTGAAGCTTGTCGAAACAAAGAAAGACCAAAATGGACGAACTTGGTTAAGTTGGATGATTCTTGGACCAAATCTCTCTTCGTTGGTCTCAAACTTCTCCACATGGTTTATTGTGCCATATTACATCAATCTTTGCAAGACATTTGGCTTCGGTCCACTTTGAAGCTAGTCGAAACGAAGAAAGACCAAAATGGACGAACTTGGTTAAGTTGGATGATTCTTGGACCAAATCTCTCTTCGTTGGTCTCAAACTTCTCCACATGGTTTATTGTGCCATATTACATCAATCTTTGCAAGACATTTGGCTTCGGTCCACTTTGAAGCTAGTCGAAAGGAAGAAAGACCAAAATGGACGAACTTGGTTAAGTTGGATGATTCTTGGACCAAATCTCTCTTCGTTGGTCTCAAACTTCTCCACATGGTTTATTGTGCCATATTACATCAATCTTTGCAAGACATTTGGCTTCGGTCCACTTTGAAGCTAGTCGAAAGGAAGAAAGACCAAAATGGACGAACTTGGTTAAGTTGGATGATTCTTGGACCAAATCTCTCTTCGTTGGTCTCAAACTTCTCCACATGGTTTATTGTGCCATATTACATCAATCTTTGCAGACATTTGGTTTCGGTCAGCTTTGAAGCTTGTCGAAACAAAGAAAGACCAAAATGGACGAACTTGGTTAAGTTGGATGATTCTTGGACCAAATCTCTCTTCGTTGGTCTCAAACTTCTCCACATGGTTTATTGTGCCATATTACATCAATCTTTGCAAGACATTTGGCTTCGGTCCACTTTGAAGCTAGTCGAAAGGAAGAAAGACCAAAATGGACGAACTTGGCTAAGTTGGATGATTCTTGGACCAAATCTCTCTTCGTTGGTCTCAAACTTCTCCACATGGTTTATTGTGCCATATTACATCAATCTTTGCAAGACATTTGGCTTCGGTCCACTTTGAAGCTAGTCGAAAGGAAGAAAGACCAAAATGGACGAACTTGGTTAAGTTGGATGATTCTTGGACCAAATCTCTCTTCGTTGGTCTCAAACTTCTCCACATGGTTTATTGTGCCATATTACATCAATCTTTGCAAGACATTTGGCTTCGGTCCACTTTGAAGCTAGTCGAAAGGAAAAAAGACCAAAATGGACGAACTTGGTTAAGTTGGATGATTCTTTGACCAAATCTCTCTTCGTTGGTCTCAAACTTCTCCACATGGTTTATTGTGCCATATTACATCAATCTTTGCAAGACATTTGGTTTCGGTCAGCTTTGAAGCTTGTCGAAACAAAGAAAGACCAAAATGGACGAACTTGGTTAAGTTGGATGATTCTTGGACCAAATCTCTCTTCGTTGGTCTCAAACTTCTCCACATGGTTTATTGTGTCATATTACATCAATCTTTGCAAGACATTTGGCTTCGGTACACTTTGAAGCTAGTCGAAAGGAAGAAAGACCAAAATGGACGAACTTGGTTAAGTTGGATGATTCTTGGACCAAATCTCTCTTCGTTGGTCTCAAACTTCTCCACATGGTTTATTGTGCCATATTACATCAATCTTTGCAAGACATTTGGCTTCGGTCCACTTTGAAGCTAGTCGAAAGGAAAAAAGACCAAAATGGACGAACTTGTTTAAGTTGGATGATTCTTGGACCAAATCTCTCTTCGTTGGTCTCAAACTTCTCCACATGGTTTATTGTGCCATATTACATCAATCTTTGCTAGACATTTGGTTTCGGTCAGCTTTGAAGCTTGTCGAAACAAAGAAAGACCAAAATGGACGAACTTGGTTAAGTTGGATGATTCTTGGACCAAATCTCTCTTCGTTGGTCTCAAACTTCTCCACATGGTTTATTGTGCCATATTACATCAATCTTTGCAAGACATTTGGCTTCGGTCCACTTTGAAGCTAGTCGAAACGAAGAAAGACCAAAATGGACGAACTTGGTTAAGTTGGATGATTCTTGGACCAAATCTCTCTTCGTTGGTCTCAAACTTCTCCACATGGTTTATTGTGCCATATTACATCAATCTTTGCAAGACATTTGGCTTCGGTCCACTTTGAAGCTAGTCGAAAGGAAAAAAGACCAAAATGGACGAACTTGGTTAAGTTGGATGATTCTTGGACCAAATCTCTCTTCGTTGGTCTCAAACTTCTCCACATGGTTTATTGTGCCATATTACATCAATCTTTGCAAGACATTTGGCTTCGGTCCACTTTGAAGCTAGTCGAAAAGAAGAAAGACCAAAATGGACGAACTTGGTTAAGTTGGATGATTCTTGGACCAAATCTCTCTTCGTTGGTCTCAAACTTCTCCACATGGTTTATTGTGCCATATTACATCAATCTTTGCAAGACATTTGGCTTCGGTCTACTTTGAAGCTAGTCGAAAGGAAGAAAGACCAAAATGGACGAACTTGGTTAAGTTGGATGATTCTTGGACCAAATCTCTCTTCGTTGGTCTCAAACTTCTCCACATGGTTTATTGTGCCATATTACATCAATCTTTGCTAAACATTTGGCTTCGGTCCACTTTGAAGCTAGTCGAAAGGAAGAAAGACCAAAATGGACGAACTTGGTTAAGTTGGATGATTCTTGGACCAAATCTCTCTTCGTTGGTCTCAAACTTCTCCACATGGTTTATTGTGCCATATTACATCAATCTTTGCAAGACATTTGGCTTCGGTCCATTTGAAGCTAGTCGAAAGGAAGAAAGACAAAAATGGACGAACTTGGTTAAGTTGGATGATTCTTGGACCAAATCTCTCTTCGTTGGTCTCAAACTTCTCCACATGGTTTATTGTGCCATATTACATCAATCTTTGCAAGACATTTGGTTTCGGTCACTTTGAAGCTTGTCGAAACAAGAAAGACCAAAATGGACGAACTTGGTTAAGTTGGATGATTCTTGGACCAAATCTCTCTTCGTTGGTCTCAAACTTCTCCACATGGTTTATTGTGCCATATTACATCAATCTTTGCATGACATTTGGCTTCGGTCCACTTTGAAGCTAGTCGAAAGGAAAAAAGACCAAAATGGACGAACTTGGTTAAGTTGGATGATTCTTGGACCAAATCTCTCTTCGTTGGTCTCAAACTTCTCCACATGGTTTATTGTGCCATATTACATCAATCTTTGCTAGACATTTGGTTTCGGTCAACTTTGAAGCTTGTCGAAACAAAGAAAGACCAAAATGGACGAACTTGGTTAAGTTGGATGATTCTTGGACCAAATCTCTCTTCGTTGGTCTCAAACTTCTCCACATGGTTTATTGTGCCATATTACATCAATCTTTGCAAGACATTTGGCTTCGGTCCACTTTGAAGCTAGTCGAAACGAAGAAAGACCAAAATGGACGAACTTGGTTAAGTTGGATGATTCTTGGACCAAATCTCTCTTCGTTGGTCTCAAACTTCTCCACATGGTTTATTGTGCCATATTACATCAATCTTTGCAAGACATTTGGTTTCGGTCAACTTTGAAGCTTGTCGAACCAAAGAAAGACCAAAATGGACGAACTTGGTTAAGTTGGATGATTCTTGGACCAAATCTCTCTTCGTTGGTCTCAAACTTCTCCACATGGTTTATTGTGTCATATTACATCAATCTTTGCAAGACATTTGGCTTCGGTACACTTTGAAGTTAGTCGAAAGGAAGAAAGACCAAAATGGACGAACTTGGTTAAGTTGGATGATTCTTGGACCAAATCTCTCTTCGTTGGTCTCAAACTTCTCCACATGGTTTATTGTGCATATTACATCAATCTTTGCAAGACATTTGGTTTCGGTCAACTTTGAAGCTTGTCGAACCAAAGAAAGACCAAAATGGACGAACTTGGTTAAGTTGGATGATTCTTGGACCAAATCTCTCTTCGTTGGTCTCAAACTTCTCCACATGGTTTATTGTGTCATATTACATCAATCTTTGCAAGACATTTGGCTTCGATACACTTTGAAGCTAGTCGAAAGGAAGAAAGACCAAAATGGACGAACTTGGTTAAGTTGGATGATTTTGGACAAAATCTCTCTTCGTTGGTCTCAAACTTTGCAAGACATCTAGTTTCGGTCAACTTTGAAGGTTGTCGAACCAAAGAAAGACCAAAATGGACGAACTTGGTTAAGTTGGATGATTCTTGGACCAAATCTCTCTTCGTTGGTCTCAAACTTCTCCACATGGTTTATTGTGCCATATTACATCAATCTTTGCAAGACATTTGGTTTCGGTCAACTTTGAAGCTTGTCGAACCAAAGAAAGACCAAAATGGACGAACTTGGTTAAGTTGGATGATTTTGGACAAAATCTCTCTTCGTTGGTCTCAAACTTCTCCACATGGTTTATTGTGCCATATTACATCAATCTTTGCAAGACATTTGGCTTCGGTCAACTTTGAAGCTAGTCGAAACAAAGAAAGACCAAAATGGACGAACTTGGTTAAGTTGGATGATTCTTGGACCAAATCTCTCTTCGTTGGTCTCAAACTTCTCCACATGGTTTATTGTGCATATTACATCAATCTTTGCAAGACATTTGGTTTCGGTCAACTTTGAAGCTTGTCGAACCAAGAAAGACCAAAATGGACGAACTTGGTTAAGTTGGATGATTTTGGACCAAAATCTCTCTTCGTTGGTCTCAAACTTCTCCACATGGTTTATTGTGCCATATTACATCAATCTTTGCAAGACATTTGGCTTCGGTCAACTTTGAAGCTAGTCGAAACAAAGAAAGACCAAAATGGACGAACTTGGTTAAGTTGGATGATTCTTGGACCAAATCTCTCTTCGTTGGTCTCAAACTTCTCCACATGGTTTATTGTGCATATTACATCAATCTTTGCAAGACATTTGGTTTCGGTCAACTTTGAAGCTTGTCGAACCAAAGAAAGACCAAAATGGACGAACTTGGTTAAGTTGGATGATTCTTGGACCAAATCTCTCTTCGTTGGTCTCAAACTTCTCCACATGGTTTATTGTGTCATATTACATCAATCTTTGCAAGACATTTGGCTTCGGTACACTTTGAAGCTAGTCGAAAGGAAGAAAGACCAAAATGGACGAACTTGGTTAAGTTGGATGATTTTGGACCAAATCTCTCTTCGTTGGTCTCAAACTTCTCCACATGGTTTATTGTGCCATATTACATCAATCTTTGCAAGACATTTGGCTTCGGTCAACTTTGAAGCTAGTCGAAACAAAGAAAGACCAAAATGGACGAACTTGGTTAAGTTGGATGATTCTTTGACCAAATCTCTCTTCGTTGGTCTCAAACTTCTCCACATGGTTTATTGTGCCATATTACATCAATCTTTGCAAGACATTTGGCTTCGGTCAACTTTGAAGCTTGTCGAACCAAGAAAGACCAAAATGGACGAACTTGGTTAAGTTGGATGATTCTTGGACCAAATCTCTCTTCGTTGGTCTCAAACTTCTCCACATGGTTTATTGTGCCATATTACATCAATCTTTGCATGACATTTGGCTTCGGTCAACTTTGAAGCTAGTCGAAACAAAGAAAGACCAAAATGGACGAACTTGGTTAAGTTGGATGATTCTTGGACCAAATCTCTCTTCGTTGGTCTCAAACTTCTCCACATGGTTTATTGTGTCATATTACATCAATCTTTGCAAGACATTTGGCTTCGGTCCACTTTGAAGCTAGTCGAAACAAAGAAAGACCAAAATGGACGAACTTGGTTAAGTTGGATGATTCTTGGACCAAATCTCTCTTCGTTGGTCTCAAACTTCTCCACATGGTTTATTGTGTCATATTACATCAATCTTTGCAAGACATTTGGCTTCGGTCAACTTTGAAGCTTGTCGAAACAAGAAAGACCAAAATGGACGAACTTGGTTAAGTTGGATGATTCTTGGACCAAATCTCTCTTCGTTGGTCTCAAACTTCTCCACATGGTTTATTGTGTCATATTACATCAATCTTTGCAAGACATTTGGCTTCGGTACACTTTGAAGCTAGTCGAAAGGAAGAAAGACCAAAATGGACGAACTTGGTTAAGTTGGATGATTCTTGGACCAAATCTCTCTTCGTTGGTCTCAAACTTCTCCACATGGTTTATTGTGTCATATTACATCAATCTTTGCAAGACATTTGGCTTCGGTCCACTTTGAAGCTAGTCGAAAGGAAGAAAGACCAAAATGGACGAACTTGGTTAAGTTGGATGATTCTTGGACCAAATCTCTCTTCGTTGGTCTCAAACTTCTCCACATGGTTTATTGTGTCATATTACATCAATCTTTGCAAGACATTTGGCTTCGGTACACTTTGAAGCTAGTCGAAAGGAAGAAAGACCAAAATGGACGAACTTGGTTAAGTTGGATGATTTTGGACCAAATCTCTCTTCGTTGGTCTCAAACTTCTCCACATGGTTTATTGTGTCATATTACATCAATCTTTGCAAGACATTTGGCTTCGGTCAACTTTGAAGCTAGTCGAAACAAAGAAAGACCAAAATGGACGAACTTGGTTAAGTTGGATGATTCTTGGACCAAATCTCTCTTCGTTGGTCTCAAACTTCTCCACATGGTTTATTGTGTCATATTACATCAATCTTTGCAAGACATTTGGCTTCGGTCAACTTTGAAGCTTGTCGAAACAAAGAAAGACCAAAATGGACGAACTTGGTTAAGTTGGATGATTCTTGGACCAAATCTCTCTTCGTTGGTCTCAAACTTCTCCACATGGTTTATTGTGTCATATTACATCAATCTTTGCAAGACATTTGGCTTCGGTACACTTTGAAGCTAGTCGAAAGGAAGAAAGACCAAAATGGACGAACTTGGTTAAGTTGGATGATTCTTGGACCAAATCTCTCTTCGTTGGTCTCAAACTTCTCCACATGGTTTATTGTGCCATATTACATCAATCTTTGCAAGACATTTGGTTTCGGTCAACTTTGAAGCTTGTCGAACAAAGAAAGACCAAAATGGACGAACTTGGTTAAGTTGGATGATTCTTGGACCAAATCTCTCTTCGTTGGTCTCAAACTTCTCCACATGGTTTATTGTGCATATTACATCAATCTTTGCAAGACATTTGGCTTCGGTCAACTTTGAAGCTTGTCGAACCAAAGAAAGACCAAAATGGACGAACTTGGTTAAGTTGGATGATTCTTGGACCAAATCTCTCTTCGTTGGTCTCAAACTTCTCCACATGGTTTATTGTGTCATATTACATCAATCTTTGCAAGACATTTGGCTTCGGTACACTTTGAAGTTAGTCGAAAGGAAGAAAGACCAAAATGGACGAACTTGGTTAAGTTGGATGATTCTTGGACCAAATCTCTCTTCGTTGGTCTCAAACTTCTCCACATGGTTTATTGTGTCATATTACATCAATCTTTGCAAGACATTTGGCTTCGGTACACTTTGAAGCTAGTCGAAAGGAAGAAAGACCAAAATGGACGAACTTGGTTAAGTTGGATGATTTTGGACCAAATCTCTCTTCGTTGGTCTCAAACTTCTCCACATGGTTTATTGTGCCATATTACATCAATCTTTGCAAGACATTTGGCTTCGGTCAACTTTGAAGCTAGTCGAAACAAAGAAAGACAAAAATGGACGAACTTGGTTAAGTTGGATGATTCTTGGACCAAATCTCTCTTCGTTGGTCTCAAACTTCTCCACATGGTTTATTGTGCCATATTACATCAATCTTTGCAAGACATTTGGTTTCGGTCAACTTTGAAGCTTGTCGAACCAAAGAAAGACCAAAATGGACGAACTTGGTTAAGTTGGATGATTCTTGGACCAAATCTCTCTTCGTTGGTCTCAAACTTCTCCACATGGTTTATTGTGCCATATTACATCAATCTTTGCAAGACATTTGGTTTCGGTCAACTTTGAAGCTTGTCGAACCAAAGAAAGACCAAAATGGACGAACTTGGTTAAGTTGGATGATTCTTGGACCAAATCTCTCTTCGTTGGTCTCAAACTTCTCCACATGGTTTATTGTGTCATATTACATCAATCTTTGCAAGACATTTGGCTTCGGTACACTTTGAAGTTAGTCGAAAGGAAGAAAGACCAAAATGGACGAACTTGGTTAAGTTGGATGATTCTTGGACCAAATCTCTCTTCGTTGGTCTCAAACTTCTCCACATGGTTTATTGTGCCATATTACATCAATCTTTGCAAGACATTTGGCTTCGGTCAACTTTGAAGCTAGTCGAAACAAAGAAAGACCAAAATGGACGAACTTGGTTAAGTTGGATGATTCTTGGACCAAATCTCTCTTCGTTGGTCTCAAACTTCTCCACATGGTTTATTGTGCCATATTACATCAATCTTTGCAAGACATTTGGCTTCGGTCAACTTTGAAGCTTGTCGAACCAAAGAAAGACCAAAATGGACGAACTTGGTTAAGTTGGATGATTCTTGGACCAAATCTCTCTTCGTTGGTCTCAAACTTCTCCACATGGTTTATTGTGTCATATTACATCAATCTTTGCAAGACATTTGGCTTCGGTCCAATTTGAAGCTAGTCGAAACAAAGAAAGACCAAAATGGACGAACTTGGTTAAGTTGGATGATTCTTGGACCAAATCTCTCTTCGTTGGTCTCAAACTTCTCCACATGGTTTATTGTGCCATATTACATCAATCTTTGCAAGACATTTGGCTTCGGTCCACTTTGAAGCTAGTCGAAAGGAAGAAAGACCAAAATGGACGAACTTGGTTAAGTTGGATGATTCTTGGACCAAATCTCTCTTCGTTGGTCTCAAACTTCTCCACATGGTTTATTGTGCCATATTACATCAATCTTTGCAAGACATTTGGCTTCGGTCCACTTTGAAGCTAGTCGAAAGGAAGAAAGACCAAAATGGACGAACTTGGTTAAGTTGGATGATTCTTGGACCAAATCTCTCTTCGTTGGTCTCAAACTTCTCCACATGGTTTATTGTGCCATATTACATCAATCTTTGCAAGACATTTGGCTTCGGTACACTTTGAAGCTAGTCGAAAGGAAGAAAGACCAAAATGGACGAACTTGGTTAAGTTGGATGATTCTTGGACCAAATCTCTCTTCGTTGGTCTCAAACTTCTCCACATGGTTTATTGTGTCATATTACATCAATCTTTGCAAGACATTTGGCTTCGGTACACTTTGAAGCTAGTCGAAAGGAAGAAAGACCAAAATGGACGAACTTGGTAAGTTGGATGATTCTTGGACCAAATCTCTCTTCGTTGGTCTCAAACTTCTCCACATGGTTTATTGTGCCATATTACATCAATCTTTGCAAGACATTTGGCTTCGGTTAACTTTGAAGCTAGTCGAAACAAAGAAAGACCAAAATGGACGAACTTGGTTAAGTTGGATGATTCTTGGACCAAATCTCTCTTCGTTGGTCTCAAACTTCTCCACATGGTTTATTGTGCCATATTACATCAATCTTTGCAAGACATTTGGTTTCGGTCAACTTTGAAGCTTGTCGAAACAAAGAAAGACCAAAATGGACGAACTTGGTTAAGTTGGATGATTCTTGGACCAAATCTCTCTTCGTTGGTCTCAAACTTCTCCACATGGTTTATTGTGTCATATTACATCAATCTTTGCAAGACATTTGGCTTCGGTCAACTTTGAAGCTTGTCGAAACAAAGAAAGACCAAAATGGACGAACTTGGTTAAGTTGGATGATTCTTGGACCAAATCTCTCTTCGTTGGTCTCAAACTTCTCCACATGGTTTATTGTGTCATATTACATCAATCTTTGCAAGACATTTGGCTTCGGTACACTTTGAAGCTAGTCGAAAGGAAGAAAGACCAAAATGGACGAACTTGGTTAAGTTGGATGATTCTTGGACCAAATCTCTCTTCGTTGGTCTCAAACTTCTCCACATGGTTTATTGTGCCATATTACATCAATCTTTGCAAGACATTTGGCTTCGGTCAACTTTGAAGCTTGTCGAACCAAAGAAAGACCAAAATGGACGAACTTGGTTAAGTTGGATGATTCTTGGACCAAATCTCTCTTCGTTGGTCTCAAACTTCTCCACATGGTTTATTGTGTCATATTACATCAATCTTTGCAAGACATTTGGCTTCGGTACACTTTGAAGTTAGTCGAAAGGAAGAAAGACCAAAATGGACGAACTTGGTTAAGTTGGATGATTCTTGGACCAAATCTCTCTTCGTTGGTCTCAAACTTCTCCACATGGTTTATTGTGTCATATTACATCAATCTTTGCAAGACATTTGGCTTCGGTACACTTTGAAGCTAGTCGAAAGGAAGAAAGACCAAAATGGACGAACTTGGTTAAGTTGGATGATTCTTGGACCAAATCTCTCTTCGTTGGTCTCAAACTTCTCCACATGGTTTATTGTGTCATATTACATCAATCTTTGCAAGACATTTGGCTTCGGTCAACTTTGAAGCTTGTCGAAACAAAGAAAGACCAAAATGGACGAACTTGGTTAAGTTGGATGATTCTTGGACCAAATCTCTCTTCGTTGGTCTCAAACTTCTCCACATGGTTTATTGTGCCATATTACATCAATCTTTGCAAGACATTTGGCTTCGGTCCACTTTGAAGCTTGTCGAAACAAAGAAAGACCAAAATGGACGAACTTGGTTAAGTTGGATGATTCTTGGACCAAATCTCTCTTCGTTGGTCTCAAACTTCTCCACATGGTTTATTGTGCCATATTACATCAATCTTTGCAAGACATTTGGCTTCGGTCAACTTTGAAGCTTGTCGAAACAAAGAAAGACCAAAATGGACGAACTTGGTTAAGTTGGATGATTCTTGGACCAAATCTCTCTTCGTTGGTCTCAAACTTCTCCACATGGTTTATTGTGCCATATTACATCAATCTTTGCAAGACATTTGGCTTCGGTACACTTTGAAGCTAGTCGAAAGGAAGAAAGACCAAAATGGACGAACTTGGTTAAGTTGGATGATTCTTGGACCAAATCTCTCTTCGTTGGTCTCAAACTTCTCCACATGGTTTATTGTGTCATATTACATCAATCTTTGCAAGACATTTGGCTTCGGTACACTTTGAAGCTAGTCGAAAGGAAGAAAGACCAAAATGGACGAACTTGGTAAGTTGGATGATTCTTGGACCAAATCTCTCTTCGTTGGTCTCAAACTTCTCCACATGGTTTATTGTGCCATATTACATCAATCTTTGCAAGACATTTGGCTTCGGTCAACTTTGAAGCTAGTCGAAACAAAGAAAGACCAAAATGGACGAACTTGGTTAAGTTGGATGATTCTTGGACCAAATCTCTCTTCGTTGGTCTCAAACTTCTCCACATGGTTTATTGTGCCATATTACATCAATCTTTGCAAGACATTTGGCTTCGGTCAACTTTGAAGCTTGTCGAACCAAAGAAAGACCAAAATGGACGAACTTGGTTAAGTTGGATGATTCTTGGACCAAATCTCTCTTCGTTGGTCTCAAACTTCTCCACATGGTTTATTGTGTCATATTACATCAATCTTTGCAAGACATTTGGCTTCGGTCAACTTTGAAGCTTGTCGAAACAAAGAAAGACCAAAATGGACGAACTTGGTTAAGTTGGATGATTCTTGGACCAAATCTCTCTTCGTTGGTCTCAAACTTCTCCACATGGTTTATTGTGTCATATTACATCAATCTTTGCAAGACATTTGGCTTCGGTACACTTTGAAGCTAGTCGAAAGGAAGAAAGACCAAAATGGACGAACTTGGTTAAGTTGGATGATTCTTGGACCAAATCTCTCTTCGTTGGTCTCAAACTTCTCCACATGGTTTATTGTGCCATATTACATCAATCTTTGCAAGACATTTGGCTTCGGTCAACTTTGAAGCTTGTCGAAACAAAGAAAGACCAAAATGGACGAACTTGGTTAAGTTGGATGATTCTTGGACCAAATCTCTCTTCGTTGGTCTCAAACTTCTCCACATGGTTTATTGTGTCATATTACATCAATCTTTGCAAGACATTTGGCTTCGGTACACTTTGAAGTTAGTCGAAAGGAAGAAAGACCAAAATGGACGAACTTGGTTAAGTTGGATGATTCTTGGACCAAATCTCTCTTCGTTGGTCTCAAACTTCTCCACATGGTTTATTGTGTCATATTACATCAATCTTTGCAAGACATTTGGCTTCGGTACACTTTGAAGCTAGTCGAAAGGAAGAAAGACCAAAATGGACGAACTTGGTTAAGTTGGATGATTCTTGGACCAAATCTCTCTTCGTTGGTCTCAAACTTCTCCACATGGTTTATTGTGTCATATTACATCAATCTTTGCAAGACATTTGGCTTCGGTCAACTTTGAAGCTTGTCGAAACAAAGAAAGACCAAAATGGACGAACTTGGTTAAGTTGGATGATTCTTGGACCAAATCTCTCTTCGTTGGTCTCAAACTTCTCCACATGGTTTATTGTGCCATATTACATCAATCTTTGCAAGACATTTGGCTTCGGTCCACTTTGAAGCTTGTCGAAACAAAGAAAGACCAAAATGGACGAACTTGGTTAAGTTGGATGATTCTTGGACCAAATCTCTCTTCGTTGGTCTCAAACTTCTCCACATGGTTTATTGTGCCATATTACATCAATCTTTGCAAGACATTTGGCTTCGGTCAACTTTGAAGCTTGTCGAAACGAAGAAAGACCAAAATGGACGAACTTGGTTAAGTTGGATGATTCTTGGACCAAATCTCTCTTCGTTGGTCTCAAACTTCTCCACATGGTTTATTGTGCCATATTACATCAATCTTTGCAAGACATTTGGCTTCGGTACACTTTGAAGCTAGTCGAAAGGAAGAAAGACCAAAATGGACGAACTTGGTTAAGTTGGATGATTCTTGGACCAAATCTCTCTTCGTTGGTCTCAAACTTCTCCACATGGTTTATTGTGCCATATTACATCAATCTTTGCAAGACATTTGGCTTCGGTCAACTTTGAAGCTTGTCGAACCAAAGAAAGACCAAAATGGACGAACTTGGTTAAGTTGGATGATTCTTGGACCAAATCTCTCTTCGTTGGTCTCAAACTTCTCCACATGGTTTATTGTGTCATATTACATCAATCTTTGCAAGACATTTGGCTTCGGTCAACTTTGAAGCTTGTCGAAACAAAGAAAGACCAAAATGGACGAACTTGGTTAAGTTGGATGATTCTTGGACCAAATCTCTCTTCGTTGGTCTCAAACTTCTCCACATGGTTTATTGTGCCATATTACATCAATCTTTGCAAGACATTTGGCTTCGGTCAACTTTGAAGCTTGTCGAACCAAAGAAAGACCAAAATGGACGAACTTGGTTAAGTTGGATGATTCTTGGACCAAATCTCTCTTCGTTGGTCTCAAACTTCTCCACATGGTTTATTGTGTCATATTACATCAATCTTTGCAAGACATTTGGCTTCGGTACACTTTGAAGTTAGTCGAAAGGAAGAAAGACCAAAATGGACGAACTTGGTTAAGTTGGATGATTCTTGGACCAAATCTCTCTTCGTTGGTCTCAAACTTCTCCACATGGTTTATTGTGTCATATTACATCAATCTTTGCAAGACATTTGGCTTCGGTACACTTTGAAGCTAGTCGAAAGGAAGAAAGACCAAAATGGACGAACTTGGTTAAGTTGGATGATTCTTGGACCAAATCTCTCTTCGTTGGTCTCAAACTTCTCCACATGGTTTATTGTGTCATATTACATCAATCTTTGCAAGACATTTGGCTTCGGTCAACTTTGAAGCTTGTCGAAACAAAGAAAGACCAAAATGGACGAACTTGGTTAAGTTGGATGATTCTTGGACCAAATCTCTCTTCGTTGGTCTCAAACTTCTCCACATGGTTTATTGTGCCATATTACATCAATCTTTGCAAGACATTTGGCTTCGGTCAACTTTGAAGCTAGTCGAAAGGAAGAAAGACCAAAATGGACGAACTTGGTTAAGTTGGATGATTCTTGGACCAAATCTCTCTTGTTGGTCTCAAACTTCTCCACATGGTTTATTGTGTCATATTACATCAATCTTTGCAAGACATTTGGCTTCGGTCAACTTTGAAGCTAGTCGAAATAAAGAAAGACCAAAATGGACGAACTTGGTTAAGTTGGATGATTCTTGGACCAAATCTCTCTTCGTTGGTCTCAAACTTCTCCACATGGTTTATTGTGCCATATTACATCAATCTTTGCAAGACATTTGGCTTCGGTCAACTTTGAAGCTTGTCGAAACAAAGAAAGACCAAAATGGACGAACTTGGTTAAGTTGGATGATTCTTGGACCAAATCTCTCTTCGTTGGTCTCAAACTTCTCCACATGGTTTATTGTGTCATATTACATCAATCTTTGCAAGACATTTGGCTTCGGTCAACTTTGAAGCTAGTCGAAATAAAGAAAGACCAAAATGGACGAACTTGGTTAAGTTGGATGATTCTTGGACCAAATCTCTCTTCGTTGGTCTCAAACTTCTCCACATGGTTTATTGTGCCATATTACATCAATCTTTGCAAGACATTTGGCTTCGGTCAACTTTGAAGCTTGTCGAAACAAAGAAAGACCAAAATGGACGAACTTGGTTAAGTTGGATGATTCTTGGACCAAATCTCTCTTCGTTGGTCTCAAACTTCTCCACATGGTTTATTGTGTCATATTACATCAATCTTTGCAAGACATTTGGCTTCGGCACACTTTGAAGCTAGTCGAAAGGAAGAAAGACCAAAATGGACGAACTTGGTAAGTTGGATGATTCTTGGACCAAATCTCTCTTCGTTGGTCTCAAACTTCTCCACATGGTTTATTGTGCCATATTACATCAATCTTTGCAAGACATTTGGCTTCGGTCAACTTTGAAGCTTGTCGAACAAAGAAAGACCAAAATGGACGAACTTGGTTAAGTTGGATGATTCTTGGACCAAATCTCTCTTCGTTGGTCTCAAACTTCTCCACATGGTTTATTGTGCCATATTACATCAATCTTTGCAAGACATTTGGCTTCGGTACACTTTGAAGCTAGTCGAAATGAAGAAAGACCAAAATGGACGAACTTGGTTAAGTTGGATGATTCTTGGACCAAATCTCTCTTCGTTGGTCTCAAACTTCTCCACATGGTTTATTGTGTCATATTACATCAATCTTTGCAAGACATTTGGCTTCGGTACACTTTGAAGCTAGTCGAAAGGAAGAAAGACCAAAATGGACGAACTTGGTAAGTTGGATGATTTTGGACCAAATCTCTCTTCGTTGGTCTCAAACTTCTCCACATGGTTTATTGTGCCATATTACATCAATCTTTGCAAGACATTTGGCTTCGGTCAACTTTGAAGCTTGTCGAAACAAAGAAAGACCAAAATGGACGAACTTGGTTAAGTTGGATGATTCTTGGACCAAATCTCTCTTCGTTGGTCTCAAACTTCTCCACATGGTTTATTGTGTCATATTACATCAATCTATGCAAGACATTTGGCTTCGGTCCACTTTGAAGCTAGTCGAAAGTAAGAAAGACCAAAATGGACGAACTTGGTTAAGTTGGATGATTCTTGGACCAAATCTCTCTTCGTTGGTCTCAAACTTCTCCACATGGTTTATTGTGTCATATTACATCAATCTTTGCAAGACATTTGGCTTCGGTACACTTTGAAGCTAGTCGAAAGGAAGAAAGACCAAAATGGACGAACTTGGTTAAGTTGGATGATTCTTGGACCAAATCTCTCTTCGTTGGTCTCAAACTTCTCCACATGGTTTATTGTGTCATATTACATCAATCTTTGCAAGACATTTGGCTTCGGTACACTTTGAAGCTAGTCGAAAGGAAGAAAGACCAAAATGGACGAACTTGGTTAAGTTGGATGATTCTTGGACCAAATCTCTCTTCGTTGGTCTCAAACTTCTCCACATGGTTTATTGTGTCATATTACATCAATCTATGCAAGACATTTGGCTTCGGTCCACTTTGAAGCTAGTCGAAAGGAAGAAAGACCAAAATGGACGAACTTGGTTAAGTTGGATGATTCTTGGACCAAATCTCTCTTCGTTGGTCTCAAACTTCTCCACATGGTTTATTGTGTCATATTACATCAATCTTTGCAAGACATTTGGCTTCGGTACACTTTGAAGCTAGTCGAAAGGAAGAAAGACCAAAATGGACGAACTTGGTTAAGTTGGATGATTCTTGGACCAAATCTCTCTTCGTTGGTCTCAAACTTCTCCACATGGTTTATTGTGTCATATTACATCAATCTTTGCAAGACATTTGGCTTCGGTACACTTTGAAGCTAGTCGAAAGGAAGAAAGACCAAAATGGACGAACTTGGTTAAGTTGGATGATTCTTGGACCAAATCTCTCTTCGTTGGTCTCAAACTTCTCCACATGGTTTATTGTGTCATATTACATCAATCTTTGCAAGACATTTGGCTTCGGTACACTTTGAAGCTAGTCGAAAGGAAGAAAGACCAAAATGGACGAACTTGGTTAAGTTGGATGATTCTTGGACCAAATCTCTCTTCGTTGGTCTCAAACTTCTCCACATGGTTTATTGTGTCATATTACATCAATCTTTGCAAGACATTTGGCTTCGGTCAACTTTGAAGCTTGTCGGAACAAAGAAAGACCAAAATGGACGAACTTGGTTAAGTTGGATGATTCTTGGACCAAATCTCTCTTCGTTGGTCTCAAACTTCTCCACATGGTTTATTGTGCCATATTACATCAATCTTTGCAAGACATTTGGCTTCGGTCAACTTTGAAGCTTGTCGAAACAAAGAAAGACCAAAATGGACGAACTTGGTTAAGTTGGATGATTCTTGGACCAAATCTCTCTTCGTTGGTCTCAAACTTCTCCACATGGTTTATTGTGTCATATTACATCAATCTATGCAAGACATTTGGCTTCGGTCCAATTTGAAGCTAGTCGAAAGCAAGAAAGACCAAAATGGACGAACTTGGTTAAGTTGGATGATTTTTGGACCAAATCTCTCTTCGTTGGTCTCAAACTTCTCCACATGGTTTATTGTGCCATATTACATCAATCTTTGCAAGACATTTGGCTTCGGTACACTTTGAAGCTAGTCGAAAGGAAGAAAGACCAAAATGGACGAACTTGGTTAAGTTGGATGATTCTTGGACCAAATCTCTCTTCGTTGGTCTCAAACTTCTCCACATGGTTTATTGTGTCATATTACATCAATCTTTGCAAGACATTTGGCTTTGGCACACTTTGAAGCTAGTCGAAAGGAAGAAAGACCAAAATGGACGAACTTGGTTAAGTTGGATGATTCTTGGACCAAATCTCTCTTCGTTGGTCTCAAACTTCTCCACATGGTTTATTGTGTCATATTACATCAATCTTTGCAAGACATTTGGCTTCGGTACACTTTGAAGCTAGTCGAAAGGAAGAAAGACCAAAATGGACGAACTTGGTTAAGTTGGATGATTCTTGGACCAAATCTCTCTTCGTTGGTCTCAAACTTCTCCACATGGTTTATTGTGCCATATTACATCAATCTTTGCAAGACATTTGGCTTCGGTCAACTTTGAAGTTGTCGAACTAAAGAAAGACCAAAATGGACGAACTTGGTTAAGTTGGATGATTCTTGGACCAAATCTCTCTTCGTTGGTCTCAAACTTCTCCACATGGTTTATTGTGTCATATTACATCAATCTTTGCAAGACATTTGGCTTCGGTCAACTTTGAAGGTTGTCGAACCAAAGAAAGACCAAAATGGACGAACTTGGTTAAGTTGGATGATTCTTGGACCAAATCTCTCTTCGTTGGTCTCAAACTTCTCCACATGGTTTATTGTGCCATATTACATCAATCTTTGCAAGACATTTGGCTTCGGTCAACTTTGAAGCTAGTCGAAACAAAGAAAGACCAAAATGGACGAACTTGGTTAAGTTGGATGATTCTTGGACCAAATCTCTCTTCGTTGGTCTCAAACTTCTCCACATGGTTTATTGTGCCATATTACATCAATCTTTGCAAGACATTTGGCTTCGGTCAACTTTGAAGTTGTCGAACTAAAGAAAGACCAAAATGGACGAACTTGGTTAAGTTGGATGATTCTTGGACCAAATCTCTCTTCGTTGGTCTCAAACTTCTCCACATGGTTTATTGTGTCATATTACATCAATCTTTGCAAGACATTTGGCTTCGGTCAACTTTGAAGCTTGTCGAACCAAAGAAAGACCAAAATGGACGAACTTGGTTAAGTTGGATGATTCTTGGACCAAATCTCTCTTCGTTGGTCTCAAACTTCTCCACATGGTTTATTGTGCCATATTACATCAATCTTTGCAAGACATTTGGCTTCGGTCAACTTTGAAGCTAGTCAAAACAAAGAAAGACCAAAATGGACGAACTTGGTTAAGTTGGATGATTCTTGGACCAAATCTCTCTTCGTTGGTCTCAAACTTCTCCACATGGTTTATTGTGCCATATTATATCAATCTTTGCAAGACATTTGGCTTCGGTCAACTTTGAAGTTGTCGAACTAAAGAAAGACCAAAATGGACGAACTTGGTTAAGTTGGATGATTCTTGGACCAAATCTCTCTTCGTTGGTCTCAAACTTCTCCACATGGTTTATTGTGCCATATTACATCAATCTTTGCAAGACATTTGGCTTCGGTACACTTTGAAGCTAGTCGAAAGGAAGAAAGACCAAAATGGACGAACTTGGTTAAGTTGGATGATTCTTGGACCAAATCTCTCTTCGTTGGTCTCAAACTTCTCCACATGGTTTATTGTGCCATATTACATCAATCTTTGCAAGACATTTGGCTTCGGTCCACTTTGAAGCTAGTCGAAAGGAAGAAAGACCAAAATGGACGAACTTGGTTAAGTTGGATGATTCTTGGACCAAATCTCTCTTCGTTGGTCTCAAACTTCTCCACATGGTTTATTGTGCCATATTATATCAATCTTTGCAAGACATTTGGCTTCGGTACACTTTGAAGCTAGTCGAAAGGAAGAAAGACCAAAATGGACGAACTTGGTTAAGTTGGATGATTCTTGGACCAAATCTCTCTTCGTTGGTCTCAAACTTCTCCACATGGTTTATTGTGCCATATTACATCAATCTTTGCAAGACATTTGGCTTCGGTCAACTTTGAAGTTGTCGAACTAAAGAAAGACCAAAATGGACGAACTTGGTTAAGTTGGATGATTCTTGGACCAAATCTCTCTTCGTTGGTCTCAAACTTCTCCACATGGTTTATTGTGTCATATTACATCAATCTTTGCAAGACATTTGGCTTCGGTCAACTTTGAAGCTTGTCGAACCAAAGAAAGACCAAAATGGACGAACTTGGTTAAGTTGGATGATTCTTGGACCAAATCTCTCTTCGTTGGTCTCAAACTTCTCCACATGGTTTATTGTGCCATATTACATCAATCTTTGCAAGACATTTGGCTTCGGTCAACTTTGAAGCTAGTCGAAACAAAGAAAGACCAAAATGGACGAACTTGGTTAAGTTGGATGATTCTTGGACCAAATCTCTCTTCGTTGGTCTCAAACTTCTCCACATGGTTTATTGTGCCATATTACATCAATCTTTGCAAGACATTTGGCTTCGGTCAACTTTGAAGTTGTCGAACTAAAGAAAGACCAAAATGGACGAACTTGGTTAAGTTGGATGATTCTTGGACCAAATCTCTCTTCGTTGGTCTCAAACTTCTCCACATGGTTTATTGTGTCATATTACATCAATCTTTGCAAGACATTTGGCTTCGGTCCACTTTGAAGCTTGTCGAAATAGAGAAAGACCAAAATGGACGAACTTGGTTAAGTTGGATGATTCTTGGACCAAATCTCTCTTCGTTGGTCTCAAACTTCTCCACATGGTTTATTGTGCCATATTACATCAATCTTTGCAAGACATTTGGCTTCGGTCAACTTTGAAGCTAGTCGAAACAAAAAGACCAAAATGGACGAACTTGGTTAAGTTGGATGATTCTTGGACCAAATCTCTCTTCGTTGGTCTCAAACTTCTCCACATGGTTTATTGTGCCATATTACATCAATCTTTGCAAGACATTTGGCTTCGGTCAACTTTGAAGCTAGTCGAAAGGAAGAAAGACCAAAATGGAAACTTGGTTAAGTTGGATGATTCTTGGACCAAATCTCTCTTCGTTGGTCTCAAACTTCTCCACATGGTTTATTGTGTCATATTACATCAATCTTTGCAAGACATTTGGCTTCGGTACACTTTGAAGCTAGTCGAAAGGAAGAAAGACCAAAATGGACGAACTTGGTTAAGTTGGATGATTCTTGGACCAAATCTCTCTTCGTTGGTCTCAAACTTCTCCACATGGTTTATTGTGTCATATTACATCAATCTTTGCAAGACATTTGGCTTCGGTACACTTTGAAGCTAGTCGAAAGGAAGAAAGACCAAAATGGACGAACTTGGTTAAGTTGGATGATTCTTGGACCAAATCTCTCTTCGTTGGTCTCAAACTTCTCCACATGGTTTATTGTGCCATATTATATCAATCTTTGCAAGACATTTGGCTTCGGTCCACTTTGAAGCTAGTCGAAAGGAAGAAAGACCAAAATGGACGAACTTGGTTAAGTTGGATGATTCTTGGACCAAATCTCTCTTCGTTGGTCTCAAACTTCTCCACATGGTTTATTGTGTCATATTACATCAATCTTTGCAAGACATTTGGCTTCGGTCCACTTTGAAGCTTGTCGAAATAGAGAAAGACCAAAATGGACGAACTTGGTTAAGTTGGATGATTCTTGGACCAAATCTCTCTTCGTTGGTCTCAAACTTCTCCACATGGTTTATTGTGCCATATTACATCAATCTTTGCAAGACATTTGGCTTCGGTCAACTTTGAAGCTAGTCGAAACAAAGAAAGACCAAAATGGACGAACTTGGTTAAGTTGGATGATTCTTGGACCAAATCTCTCTTCGTTGGTCTCAAACTTCTCCACATGGTTTATTGTGCCATATTATATCAATCTTTGCAAGACATTTGGCTTCGGTCCACTTTGAAGCTAGTCGAAAGGAAGAAAGACCAAAATGGACGAACTTGGTTAAGTTGGATGATTCTTGGACCAAATCTCTCTTCGTTGGTCTCAAACTTCTCCACATGGTTTATTGTGCCATATTACATCAATCTTTGCAAGACATTTGGCTTCGGTCCACTTTGAAGCTAGTCGAAAGGAAGAAAGACCAAAATGGACGAACTTGGTTAAGTTGGATGATTCTTGGACCAAATCTCTCTTCGTTGGTCTCAAACTTCTCCACATGGTTTATTGTGCCATATTATATCAATCTTTGCAAGACATTTGGCTTCGGTCAACTTTGAAGCTTGTCGAACTAAAGAAAAACAAAATGGACGAACTTGGTTAAGTTGGATGATTCTTGGACCAAATCTCTCTTCGTTGGTCTCAAACTTCTCCACATGGTTTATTGTGTCATATTACATCAATCTTTGCAAGACATTTGGCTTCGGTCCACTTTGAAGCTTGTCGAATTAGAGAAAGACCAAAATGGACGAACTTGGTTAAGTTGGATGATTCTTGGACCAAATCTCTCTTCGTTGGTCTCAAACTTCTCCACATGGTTTATTGTGCCATATTATATCAATCTTTGCAAGACATTTGGCTTCGGTCCACTTTGAAGCTAGTCGAACCAAAGAAAGACCAAAATGGACGAACTTGGTTAAGTTGGATGATTCTTGGACCAAATCTCTCTTCGTTGGTCTCAAACTTCTCCACATGGTTTATTGTGCCATATTATATCAATCTTTGCAAGACATTTGGCTTCGGTCAACTTTGAAGCTTGTCGAACCAAAGAAAGACCAAAATGGACGAACTTGGTTAAGTTGGATGATTCTTGGACCAAATCTCTCTTCGTTGGTCTCAAACTTCTCCACATGGTTTATTGTGTCATATTACATCAATCTTTGCAAGACATTTGGCTTCGGTCAACTTTGAAGCTAGTCGAAACAAAGAAAGACCAAAATGGACGAACTTGGTTAAGTTGGATGATTCTTGGACCAAATCTCTCTTTCGTTGGTCTCAAACTTCTCCACATGGTTTATTGTGTCATATTACATCAATCTTTGCAAGACATTTGGCTTCGGTCAACTTTGAAGCTAGTCGAAACAAAGAAAGACCAAAATGGACGAACTTGGTTAAGTTGGATGATTCTTGGACCAAATCTCTCTTCGTTGGTCTCAAACTTCTCCACATGGTTTATTGTGCCATATTATATCAATCTTTGCAAGACATTTGGCTTCGGTCAACTTTGAAGCTTATCGAAATAGAGAAAGACCAAAATGGACGAACTTGGTTAAGTTGGATGATTCTTGGACCAAATCTCTCTTCGTTGGTCTCAAACTTCTCCACATGGTTTATTGTGCCATATTACATCAATCTTTGCAAGACATTTGGCTTCGGTCAACTTTGAAGTTGTCGAACTAAAGAAAGACCAAAATGGACGAACTTGGTTAAGTTGGATGATTCTTGGACCAAATCTCTCTTCGTTGGTCTCAAACTTCTCCACATGGTTTATTGTGTCATATTACATCAATCTTTGCAAGACATTTGGCTTCGGTCAACTTTGAAGCTTGTCGAACCAAAGAAAAACAAAATGGACGAACTTGGTTAAGTTGGATGATTCTTGGACCAAATCTCTCTTCGTTGGTCTCAAACTTCTCCACATGGTTTATTGTGTCATATTATATCAATCTTTGCAAGACATTTGGCTTCGGTCAACTTTGAAGCTAGTCGAAACAAAGAAAGACCAAAATGGACGAACTTGGTTAAGTTGGATGATTCTTGGACCAAATCTCTCTTTCTTGGTCTCAAACTTCTCCACATGGTTTATTGTGTCATATTATATCAATCTTTGCAAGACATTTGGCTTCGGTCAACTTTGAAGCTAGTCGAAACAAAGAAAGACCAAAATGGACGAACTTGGTTAAGTTGGATGATTCTTGGACCAAATCTCTCTTCGTTGGTCTCAAACTTCTCCACATGGTTTATTGTGCCATATTATATCAATCTTTGCAAGACATTTGGCTTCGGTCAACTTTGAAGTTGTCGAACTAAAGAAAGACCAAAATGGACGAACTTGGTTAAGTTGGATGATTCTTGGACCAAATCTCTCTTCGTTGGTCTCAAACTTCTCCACATGGTTTATTGTGTCATATTACATCAATCTTTGCAAGACATTTGGCTTCGGTCAACTTTGAAGCTTGTCGAACCAAAGAAAGACCAAAATGGACGAACTTGGTTAAGTTGGATGATTCTTGGACCAAATCTCTCTTCGTTGGTCTCAAACTTCTCCACATGGTTTATTGTGTCATATTACATCAATCTTTGCAAGACATTTGGCTTCGGTCCACTTTGAAGCTTGTCGAAATAGAGAAAGACCAAAATGGACGAACTTGGTTAAGTTGGATGATTCTTGGACCAAATCTCTCTTCGTTGGTCTCAAACTTCTCCACATGGTTTATTGTGCCATATTATATCAATCTTTGCAAGACATTTGGCTTCGGTCAACTTTGAAGCTAGTCGAAACAAAGAGAGACCAAAATGGACGAACTTGGTTAAGTTGGATGATTCTTGGACCAAATCTCTCTTCGTTGGTCTCAAACTTCTCCACATGGTTTATTGTGCCATATTATATCAATCTTTGCAAGACATTTGGCTTTGGTTAACTTTGAAGCTAGTCGAAAGGAAGAAAGACCAAAATGGACGAACTTGGTTAAGTTGGATGATTCTTGGACCAAATCTCTCTTCGTTGGTCTCAAACTTCTCCACATGGTTTATTGTGTCATATTACATCAATCTTTGCAAGACATTTGGCTTCGGTCCACTTTGAAGCTTGTCGAAATAGAGAAAGACCAAAATGGACGAACTTGGTTAAGTTGGATGATTCTTGGACCAAATCTCTCTTCGTTGGTCTCAAACTTCTCCACATGGTTTATTGTGCCATATTATATCAATCTTTGCAAGACATTTGGCTTCGGTCAACTTTGAAGCTAGTCGAAACAAAGAAAGACCAAAATGGACGAACTTGGTTAAGTTGGATGATTCTTGGACCAAATCTCTCTTCGTTGGTCTCAAACTTCTCCACATGGTTTATTGTGCCATATTATATCAATCTTTGCAAGACATTTGGCTTCGGTCCACTTTGAAGCTAGTCGAAAGGAAGAAAGACCAAAATGGACGAACTTGGTTAAGTTGGATGATTCTTGGACCAAATCTCTCTTCGTTGGTCTCAAACTTCTCCACATGGTTTATTGTGCCATATTACATCAATCTTTGCAAGACATTTGGCTTCGGTCAACTTTGAAGGTTGTCGAACTAAAGAAAAACAAAATGGACGAACTTGGTGAAGTTGGATGATTCTTGGACCAAATCTCTCTTCGTTGGTCTCAAACTTCTCCACATGGTTTATTGTGCCATATTATATCAATCTTTGCAAGACATTTGGCTTTGGTCAACTTTGAAGCTAGTCGAAATGAAGAAAGACCAAAATGGACGAACTTGGTTAAGTTGGATGATTCTTGGACCAAATCTCTCTTCGTTGGTCTCAAACTTCTCCACATGGTTTATTGTGTCATATTACATCAATCTTTGCAAGACATTTGGCTTCGGTCCACTTTGAAGCTTGTCGAATTAGAGAAAGACCAAAATGGACGAACTTGGTTAAGTTGGATGATTCTTGGACCAAATCTCTCTTCGTTGGTCTCAAACTTCTCCACATGGTTTATTGTGCCATATTATATCAATCTTTGCAAGACATTTGGCTTCGGTCAACTTTGAAGCTAGTCAAACCAAAGAAAGACCAAAATGGACGAACTTGGTTAAGTTGGATGATTCTTGGACCAAATCTCTCTTCGTTGGTCTCAAACTTCTCCACATGGTTTATTGTGTCATATTACATCAATCTTTGCAAGACATTTGGCTTCGGTCAACTTTGAAGCTAGTCGAAACAAAGAAAGACCAAAATGGACGAACTTGGTTAAGTTGGATGATTCTTGGACCAAATCTCTCTTTCTTGGTCTCAAACTTCTCCACATGGTTTATTGTGTCATATTATATCAATCTTTGCAAGACATTTGGCTTCGGTCAACTTTGAAGCTTGTCGAAATAGAGAAAGACCAAAATGGACGAACTTGGTTAAGTTGGATGATTCTTGGACCAAATCTCTCTTCGTTGGTCTCAAACTTCTCCACATGGTTTATTGTGCCATATTATATCAATCTTTGCAAGACATTTGGCTTCGGTCAACTTTGAAAGTTGTCGAACTAAAGAAAGACCAAAATGGACAAACTTGGTTAAGTTGGATGATTCTTGGACCAAATCTCTCTTCGTTGGTCTCAAACTTCTCCACATGGTTTATTGTGTCATATTACATCAATCTTTGCAAGACATTTGGCTTCGGTCAACTTTGAAGCTTGTCGAACCAAAGAAAGACCAAAATGGACGAACTTGGTTAAGTTGGATGATTCTTGGACCAAATCTCTCTTCGTTGGTCTCAAACTTCTCCACATGGTTTATTGTGTCATATTACATCAATCTTTGCAAGACATTTGGCTTCGGTCCACTTTGAAGCTTGTCGAAATAGAGAAAGACCAAAATGGACGAACTTGGTTATGTTGGATGATTCTTGGACCAAATCTCTATTCGTTGGTCTCAAACTTCTCCACATGGTTTATTGTGCCATATTATATCAATCTTTGCAAGACATTTGGCTTCGGTCAACTTTGAAGCTAGTCGAAACAAAGAGAGACCAAAATGGACGAACTTGGTTAAGTTGGATGATTTTTGGACCAAATCTCTCTTCGTTGGTCTCAAACTTCTCCACATGGTTTATTGTGCCATATTATATCAATCTTTGCAAGACATTTGGCTTTGGTTAACTTTGAAGCTAGTCGAAAGGAAGAAAGACCAAAATGGACGAACTTGGTTAAGTTGGATGATTCTTGGACCAAATCTCTCTTCGTTGGTCTCAAACTTCTCCACATGGTTTATTGTGTCATATTACATCAATCTTTGCAAGACATTTGGCTTCGGTCCACTTTGAAGCTTGTCGAAATAGAGAAAGACCAAAATGGACGAACTTGGTTAAGTTGGATGATTCTTGGACCAAATCTCTATTCGTTGGTCTCAAACTTCTCCACATGGTTTATTGTGCCATATTATATCAATCTTTGCAAGACATTTGGCTTCGGTCAACTTTGAAGCTAGTCGAAACAAAGAAAGACCAAAATGGACGAACTTGGTTAAGTTGGATGATTCTTGGACCAAATCTCTCTTCGTTGGTCTCAAACTTCTCCACATGGTTTATTGTGCCATATTATATCAATCTTTGCAAGACATTTGGCTTCGGTCCACTTTGAAGCTAGTCGAAAGGAAGAAAGACCAAAATGGACGAACTTGGTTAAGTTGGATGATTCTTGGACCAAATCTCTCTTCGTTGGTCTCAAACTTCTCCACATGGTTTATTGTGCCATATTACATCAATCTTTGCAAGACATTTGGCTTCGGTCAACTTTGAAGGTTGTCGAACTAAAGAAAAACAAAATGGACGAACTTGGTGAAGTTGGATGATTCTTGGACCAAATCTCTCTTCGTTGGTCTCAAACTTCTCCACATGGTTTATTGTGCCATATTATATCAATCTTTGCAAGACATTTGGCTTTGGTCAACTTTAAGCTAGTCGAAATGAAGAAAGACCAAAATGGACGAACTTGGTTAAGTTGGATGATTCTTGGACCAAATCTCTCTTCGTTGGTCTCAAACTTCTCCACATGGTTTATTGTGTCATATTACATCAATCTTTGCAAGACATTTGGCTTCAGTCCACTTTGAAGCTTGTCGAATTAGAGAAAGACCAAAATGGACGAACTTGGTTAAGTTGGATGATTCTTGGACCAAATCTCTCTTCGTTGGTCTCAAACTTCTCCACATGGTTTATTGTGCCATATTATATCAATCTTTGCAAGACATTTGGCTTCGGTCCACTTTGAAGCTAGTCAAACCAAAGAAAGACCTAAATGGACGAACTTGGTTATGTTGGATGATTCTTGGACCAAATCTCTCTTCGTTGGTCTCAAACTTCTCCACATGGTTTATTGTGTCATATTACATCAATCTTTGCAAGACATTTGGCTTCGGTCAAATTTGAAGCTAGTCGAAACAAAGAAAGACCAAAATGGACGAACTTGGTTAAGTTGGATGATTCTTGGACCAAATCTCTCTTTCTTGGTCTCAAACTTCTCCACATGGTTTATTGTGTCATATTATATCAATCTTTGCAAGACATTTGGCTTCGGTCAACTTTGAAGCTTGTCGAAATAGAGAAAGACCAAAATGGACGAACTTGGTTAAGTTGGATGATTCTTGGACCAAATCTCTCTTCGTTGGTCTCAAACTTCTCCACATGGTTTATTGTGCCATATTATATCAATCTTTGCAAGACATTTGGCTTCGATCAACTTTGAAGCTTGTCGAACCAAAGAAAGACCAAAATGGACGAACTTGGTTAAGTTGGATGATTCTTGGACCAAATCTCTCTTCGTTGGTCTCAAACTTCTCCACATGGTTTATTGTGTCATATTACATCAATCTTTGCAAGACATTTGGCTTCGGTCAACTTTGAAGCTAGTCGAAACAAAGAAAGACCAAAATGGACGAACTTGGTTAAGTTGGATGATTCTTGGACCAAATCTCTCTTCTTGGTCTCAAACTTCTCCACATGGTTTATTGTGTCATATTATATCAATCTTTGCAAGACATTTGGCTTCGGTCAACTTTGAAGCTTGTCGAAATAGAGAAAGACCAAAATGGACGAACTTGGTTAAGTTGGATGATTCTTGGACCAAATCTCTCTTCGTTGGTCTCAAACTTCTCCACATGGTTTATTGTGCCATATTATATCAATCTTTGCAAGACATTTGGCTTCGGTCAACTTTGAAGCTTGTCGAAACAAAGAAAGACCAAAATGGACGAACTTGGTTAAGTTGGATGATTCTTGGACCAAATCTCTCTTCGTTGGTCTCAAACTTCTCCACATGGTTTATTGTGCCATATTATATCAATCTTTGCAAGACATTTGGCTTCGATCAACTTTGAAGGTTGTCGAACCAAAGAAAGACCAAAATGGACGAACTTGGTTAAGTTGGATGATTCTTGGACCAAATCTCTCTTCGTTGGTCTCAAACTTCTCCACATGGTTTATTGTGCCATATTATATCAATCTTTGCAAGACATTTGGCTTCGGTCAACTTTGAAGGTTGTCGAACCAAAGAAAGACCAAAATGGACGAACTTGGTTAAGTTGGATGATTCTTGGACCAAATCTCTCTTCGTTGGTCTCAAACTTCTCCACATGGTTTATTGTGTCATATTACATCAATCTTTGCAAGACATTTGGCTTCGGTCAACTTTGAAGCTAGTCGAAACAAAGAAAGACCAAAATGGACGAACTTGGTTAAGTGGATGATTCTTGGACCAAATCTCTCTTTCTTGGTCTCAAACTTCTCCACATGGTTTATTGTGTCATATTATATCAATCTTTGCAAGACATTTGGCTTCGGTCAACTTTGAAGCTTGTCGAAATAGAGAAAGACCAAAATGGACGAACTTGGTTAAGTTGGATGATTCTTGGACCAAATCTCTCTTCGTTGGTCTCAAACTTCTCCACATGGTTTATTGTGCCATATTATATCAATCTTTGCAAGACATTTGGCTTCGGTCAACTTTGAAGCTTGTCGAAACAAAGAAAGACCAAAATGGACGAACTTGGTTAAGTTGGATGATTCTTGGACCAAATCTCTCTTCGTTGGTCTCAAACTTCTCCACATGGTTTATTGTGCCATATTATATCAATCTTTGCAAGACATTTGGCTTCGGTCAACTTTGAAGCTTGTCGAACCAAAGAAAGACCAAAATGGACGAACTTGGTTAAGTTGGATGATTCTTGGACCAAATCTCTCTTCGTTGGTCTCAAACTTCTCCACATGGTTTATTGTGCCATATTATATCAATCTTTGCAAGACATTTGGCTTCGGTCAACTTTGAAGGTTGTCGAACCAAAGAAAAACAAAATGGACGAACTTGGTGAAGTTGGATGATTCTTGGACCAAATCTCTCTTTCTTGGTCTCAAACTTCTCCACATGGTTTATTGTGTCATATTATATCAATCTTTGCAAGACATTTGGCTTCTGTCAACTTTGAAGCTAGTCGAAACAAAGAAAGACCAAAATGGACGAACTTGGTTAAGTTGGATGATTCTTGGACCAAATCTCTCTTTCTTGGTCTCAAACTTCTCCACATGGTTTATTGTGTCATATTATATCAATCTTTGCAAGACATTTGGCTTCGGTCAACTTTGAAGCTAGTCGAAACAAAGAAAGACCAAAATGGACGAACTTGGTTAAGTTGGATGATTCTTGGACCAAATCTCTCTTCGTTGGTCTCAAACTTCTCCACATGGTTTATTGTGCCATATTATATCAATCTTTGCAAGACATTTGGCTTCGGTCAACTTTGAAGCTTGTCGAAATAGAGAAAGACCAAAATGGACGAACTTGGTTAAGTTGGATGATTCTTGGACCAAATCTCTATTCGTTGGTCTCAAACTTCTCCACATGGTTTATTGTGCCATATTATATCAATCTTTGCAAGACATTTGGCTTCGGTCAACTTTGAAGCTAGTCAAAACAAAGAAAGACCAAAATGGACGAACTTGGTTAAGTTGGATGATTCTTGGACCAAATCTCTCTTCGTTGGTCTCAAACTTCTCCACATGGTTTATTGTGCCATATTATATCAATCTTTGCAAGACATTTGGCTTCGGTCAACTTTGAAGCTAGTCGAAACAAAGAAAGACCAAAATGGACGAACTTGGTTAAGTTGGATGATTCTTGGACCAAATCTCTCTTCGTTGGTCTCAAACTTCTCCACATGGTTTATTGTGCCATATTATATCAATCTTTGCAAGACATTTGGCTTCGGTCAACTTTGAAGCTTGTCGAAATAGAGAAAGACCAAAATGGACGAACTTGGTTAAGTTGGATGATTCTGGACCAAATCTCTCTTCGTTGGTCTCAAACTTCTCCACATGGTTTATTGTGCCATATTATATCAATCTTTGCAAGACATTTGGCTTCGGTCAACTTTGAAGGTTGTCGAACCAAAGAAAGACCAAAATGGACGAACTTGGTTAAGTTGGATGATTCTTGGACCAAATCTCTCTTCGTTGGTCTCAAACTTCTCCACATGGTTTATTGTGTCATATTACATCAATCTTTGCAAGACATTTGGCTTCGTCCACTTTGAAGCTTGTCGAAATAGAGAAAGACCAAAATGGACGAACTTGGTTAAGTTGGATGATTCTTGGACCAAATCTCTCTTCGTTGGTCTCAAACTTCTCCACATGGTTTATTGTGCCATATTATATCAATCTTTGCAAGACATTTGGCTTCGGTCAACTTTGAAGCTAGTCGAAACAAAGAGAGACCAAAATGGACGAACTTGGTTAAGTTGGATGATTTTTGGACCAAATCTCTCTTCGTTGGTCTCAAACTTCTCCACATGGTTTATTGTGCCATATTATATCAATCTTTGCAAGACATTTGGCTTCGGTCAACTTTGAAGCTAGTCGAAAGGAAGAAAGACCAAAATGGACGAACTTGGTTAAGTTGGATGATTCTTGGACCAAATCTCTCTTCGTTGGTCTCAAACTTCTCCACATGGTTTATTGTGTCATATTACATCAATCTTTGCAAGACATTTGGCTTCGGTCCACTTTGAAGCTTGTCGAAATAGAGAAAGACCAAAATGGACGAACTTGGTTAAGTTGGATGATTCTTGGACCAAATCTCTCTTCGTTGGTCTCAAACTTCTCCACATGGTTTATTGTGCCATATTATATCAATCTTTGCAAGACATTTGGCTTCGGTCAACTTTGAAGCTAGTCGAAACAAAGAAAGACCAAAATGGACGAACTTGGTTAAGTTGGATGATTCTTGGACCAAATCTCTCTTCGTTGGTCTCAAACTTCTCCACATGGTTTATTGTGCCATATTATATCAATCTTTGCAAGACATTTGGCTTCGGTCCACTTTGAAGCTAGTCGAAAGGAAGAAAGACCAAAATGGACGAACTTGGTTAAGTTGGATGATTCTTGGACCAAATCTCTCTTCGTTGGTCTCAAACTTCTCCACATGGTTTATTGTGCCATATTACATCAATCTTTGCAAGACATTTGGCTTCGGTCAACTTTGAAGGTTGTCGAACTAAAGAAAAACAAAATGGACGAACTTGGTGAAGTTGGATGATTCTTGGACCAAATCTCTCTTCGTTGGTCTCAAACTTCTCCACATGGTTTATTGTGCCATATTATATCAATCTTTGCAAGACATTTGGCTTTGGTCAACTTTAAAGCTAGTCGAAATGAAGAAAGACCAAAATGGACGAACTTGGTTAAGTTGGATGATTCTTGGACCAAATCTCTCTTCGTTGGTCTCAAACTTCTCCACATGGTTTATTGTGTCATATTACATCAATCTTTGCAAGACATTTGGCTTCGGTCCACTTTGAAGCTTGTCGAATTAGAGAAAGACCAAAATGGACGAACTTGGTTAAGTTGGATGATTCTTGGACCAAATCTCTCTTCGTTGGTCTCAAACTTCTCCACATGGTTTATTGTGCCATATTATATCAATCTTTGCAAGACATTTGGCTTCGGTCCACTTTGAAGCTAGTCAAACCAAGAAAGACCAAAATGGACGAACTTGGTTAAGTTGGATGATTCTTGGACCAAATCTCTCTTCGTTGGTCTCAAACTTCTCCACATGGTTTATTGTGTCATATTACATCAATCTTTGCAAGACATTTGGCTTCGGTCAACTTTGAAGCTAGTCGAAACAAAGAAAGACCAAAATGGACGAACTTGGTTAAGTTGGATGATTCTTGGACCAAATCTCTCTTTCTTGGTCTCAAACTTCTCCACATGGTTTATTGTGTCATATTATATCAATCTTTGCAAGACATTTGGCTTCGGTCAACTTTGAAGCTTGTCGAAATAGAGAAAGACCAAAATGGACGAACTTGGTTAAGTTGGATGATTCTTGGACCAAATCTCTCTTCGTTGGTCTCAAACTTCTCCACATGGTTTATTGTGCCATATTATATCAATCTTTGCAAGACATTTGGCTTCGGTCAACTTTGAAGGTTGTCGAACCAAAGAAAGACCAAAATGGACGAACTTGGTTAAGTTGGATGATTCTTGGACCAAATCTCTCTTCGTTGGTCTCAAACTTCTCCACATGGTTTATTGTGTCATATTACATCAATCTTTGCAAGACATTTGGCTTCGGTCAACTTTGAAGCTAGTCGAAACAAAGAAAGACCAAAATGGACGAACTTGGTTAAGTTGGATGATTCTTGGACCAAATCTCTCTTTCTTGGTCTCAAACTTCTCCACATGGTTTATTGTGTCATATTATATCAATCTTTGCAAGACATTTGGCTTCGGTCAACTTTGAAGCTTGTCGAAATAGAGAAAGACCAAAATGGACGAACTTGGTTAAGTTGGATGATTCTTGGACCAAATCTCTCTTCGTTGGTCTCAAACTTCTCCACATGGTTTATTGTGCCATATTATATCAATCTTTGCAAGACATTTGGCTTCGGTCAACTTTGAAGCTTGTCGAAATAGAGAAAGACCAAAATGGACGAACTTGGTTAAGTTGGATGATTCTTGGACCAAATCTCTCTTCGTTGGTCTCAAACTTCTCCACATGGTTTATTGTGCCATATTATATCAATCTTTGCAAGACATTTGGCTTCGGTCAACTTTGAAGCTTGTCGAACCAAAGAAAGACCAAAATGGACGAACTTGGTTAAGTTGGATGATTCTTGGACCAAATCTCTATTCGTTGGTCTCAAACTTCTCCACATGGTTTATTGTGCCATATTATATCAATCTTTGCAAGACATTTGGCTTCGGTCAACTTTGAAGCTTGTCGAACCAAAGAAAAACAAAATGGACGAACTTGGTTAAGTTGGATGATTCTTGGACCAAATCTCTCTTCGTTGGTCTCAAACTTCTCCACATGGTTTATTGTGTCATATTACATCAATCTTTGCAAGACATTTGGCTTCGGTCAACTTTGAAGCTAGTCGAAAAAAGAAAGACCAAAATGGACGAACTTGGTTAAGTTGGATGATTCTTGGACCAAATCTCTCTTTCTTGGTCTCAAACTTCTCCACATGGTTTATTGTGTCATATTATATCAATCTTTGCAAGACATTTGGCTTCGGTCAACTTTGAAGCTAGTCGAAACAAAGAAAGACCAAAATGGACGAACTTGGTTAAGTTGGATGATTCTTGGACCAAATCTCTCTTCGTTGGTCTCAAACTTCTCCACATGGTTTATTGTGCCATATTATATCAATCTTTGCAAGACATTTGGCTTCGGTCAACTTTGAAGCTTGTCGAAATAGAGAAAGACCAAAATGGACGAACTTGGTTAAGTTGGATGATTCTTGGACCAAATCTCTCTTCGTTGGTCTCAAACTTCTCCACATGGTTTATTGTGCCATATTATATCAATCTTTGCAAGACATTTGGCTTCGGTCAACTTTGAAGCTAGTCGAAACAAAGAAAGACCAAAATGGACGAACTTGGTTAAGTTGGATGATTCTTGGACCAAATCTCTCTTCGTTGGTCTCAAACTTCTCCACATGGTTTATTGTGCCATATTATATCAATCTTTGCAAGACATTTGGCTTCGGTCAACTTTGAAGCTAGTCGAAACAAAGAAAGACCAAAATGGACGAACTTGGTTAAGTTGGATGATTCTTGGACCAAATCTCTCTTCGTTGGTCTCAAACTTCTCCACATGGTTTATTGTGCCATATTATATCAATCTTTGCAAGACATTTGGCTTCGGTCAACTTTGAAGCTTGTCGAAATAGAGAAAGACCAAAATGGACGAACTTGGTTAAGTTGGATGATTCTTGGACCAAATCTCTCTTCGTTGGTCTCAAACTTCTCCACATGGTTTATTGTGCCATATTATATCAATCTTTGCAAGACATTTGGCTTCGGTCAACTTTGAAGCTTGTCGAACCAAAGAAAGACCAAAATGGACGAACTTGGTTAAGTTGGATGATTCTTGGACCAAATCTCTCTTCGTTGGTCTCAAACTTCTCCACATGGTTTATTGTGTCATATTACATCAATCTTTGCAAGACATTTGGCTTCGGTCAACTTTGAAGCTAGTCGAAACAAAGAAAGACCAAAATGGACGAACTTGGTTAAGTTGGATGATTCTTGGACCAAATCTCTCTTTCTTGGTCTCAAACTTCTCCACATGGTTTATTGTGTCATATTATATCAATCTTTGCAAGACATTTGGCTTCGGTCAACTTTGAAGCTAGTCGAAACAAAGAAAGACCAAAATGGACGAACTTGGTTAAGTTGGATGATTCTTGGACCAAATCTCTCTTCGTTGGTCTCAAACTTCTCCACATGGTTTATTGTGCCATATTATATCAATCTTTGCAAGACATTTGGCTTCGGTCAACTTTGAAGCTTGTCGAAATAGAGAAAGACCAAAATGGACGAACTTGGTTAAGTTGGATGATTCTTGGACCAAATCTCTCTTCGTTGGTCTCAAACTTCTCCACATGGTTTATTGTGCCATATTATATCAATCTTTGCAAGACATTTGGCTTCGGTCAACTTTGAAGCTTGTCGAACCAAAGAAAAACAAAATGGACGAACTTGGTGAAGTTGGATGATTCTTGGACCAAATCTCTCTTTCTTGGTCTCAAACTTCTCCACATGGTTTATTGTGTCATATTATATCAATCTTTGCAAGACATTTGGCTTCGGTCAACTTTGAAGCTAGTCGAAACAAAGAAAGACCAAAATGGACGAACTTGGTTAAGTTGGATGATTCTTGGACCAAATCTCTCTTCGTTGGTCTCAAACTTCTCCACATGGTTTATTGTGCCATATTATATCAATCTTTGCAAGACATTTGGCTTCGGTCAACTTTGAAGCTAGTCGAAACAAAGAAAGACCAAAATGGACGAACTTGGTTAAGTTGGATGATTCTTGGACCAAATCTCTCTTCGTTGGTCTCAAACTTCTCCACATGGTTTATTGTGCCATATTATATCAATCTTTGCAAGACATTTGGCTTCGGTTAACTTTGAAGCTTGTCGAAATAGAGAAAGACCTAAATGGACAAACTTGGTTATGTAGGATGATTCTTGAACCAAATCTCTATTCGTTGGTCTCAAATTTCCCCACATGGTTTATTGTGCCATATTATATCAATCTTTGCAAGACATTTGGCTTCGGTCAACTTTGAAGGTTGTCGAACCAAAGAAAAACAAAATGGACGAACTTGGTGAAGTTGGATGATTCTTGGACCAAATCTCTCTTTCTTGGTCTCAAACTTCTCCACATGGTTTATTGTGTCATATTATATCAATCTTTGCAAGACATTTGGCTTCTGTCAACTTTCAAGCTAGTCGAAACAAAGAAAGACCAAAATGGACGAACTTGGTTAAGTTGGATGATTCTTGGACCAAATCTCTCTTTCTTGGTCTCAAACTTCTCCACATGGTTTATTGTGCCATATTATATCAATCTTTGCAAGACATTTGGCTTCGGTCAACTTTGAAGCTTGTCGAAACAAAGAAAGACCAAAATGGACGAACTTGGTTAAGTTGGATGATTCTTGGACCAAATCTCTCTTCGTTGGTCTCAAACTTCTCCACATGGTTTATTGTGTCATATTACATCAATCTTTGCAAGACATTTGGCTTCGGTCAACTTTGAAGCTAGTCGAAACAAAGAAAGACCAAAATGGACGAACTTGGTTAAGTTGGATGATTCTTGGACCAAATCTCTCTTTCTTGGTCTCAAACTTCTCCACATGGTTTATTGTGTCATATTATATCAATCTTTGCAAGACATTTGGCTTCGGTCAACTTTGAAGCTAGTCGAAACAAAGAAAGACCAAAATGGACGAACTTGGTTAAGTTGGATGATTCTTGGACCAAATCTCTCTTTGTTGGTCTCAAACTTCTCCACATGGTTTATTGTGCCATATTATATCAATCTTTGCAAGACATTTGGCTTCGGTCAACTTTGAAGCTTGTCGAAATAGAGAAAGACCAAAATGGACAAACTTGGTTATGTTGGATGATTCTTGAACCAAATCTCTATTCGTTGGTCTCAAACTTCTCCACATGGTTTATTGTGCCATATTATATCAATCTTTGCAAGACATTTGGCTTCGGTCAACTTTGAAGGTTGTCGAACCAAAGAAAAACAAAATGGACGAACTTGGTTAAGTTGGATGATTCTTGGACCAAATCTCTCTTTCTTGGTCTCAAACTTCTCCACATGGTTTATTGTGTCATATTATATCAATCTTTGCAAGACATTTGGCTTCGGTCAACTTTCAAGCTAGTCGAAACAAAGAAAGACCAAAATGGACGAACTTGGTTAAGTTGGATGATTCTTGGACCAAATCTCTCTTCGTTGGTCTCAAACTTCTCCACATGGTTTATTGTGTCATATTATATCAATCTTTGCAAGACATTTGGCTTCGGTCAACTTTGAAGCTAGTCAAAACAAAGAAAGACCAAAATGGACGAACTTGGTTAAGTTGGATGATTCTTGGACCAAATCTCTCTTCGTTGGTCTCAAACTTCTCCACATGGTTTATTGTGCCATATTATATCAATCTTTGCAAGACATTTGGCTTCGGTCAACTTTGAAGCTTGTCGAAATAGAGAAAGACCAAAATGGACGAACTTGGTTAAGTTGGATGATTCTTGGACCAAATCTCTCTTCGTTGGTCTCAAACTTCTCCACATGGTTTATTGTGCCATATTATATCAATCTTTGCAAGACATTTGGCTTCGGTCAACTTTGAAGGTTGTCGAACCAAAGAAAAACAAAATGGACGAACTTGGTGAAGTTGGATGATTCTTGGACCAAATCTCTCTTTCTTGGTCTCAAACTTCTCCACATGGTTTATTGTGTCATATTATATCAATCTTTGCAAGACATTTGGCTTCGGTCAACTTTGAAGCTAGTCGAAACAAAGAAAGACCAAAATGGACGAACTTGGTTAAGTTGGATGATTCTTGGACCAAATCTCTCTTCGTTGGTCTCAAACTTCTCCACATGGTTTATTGTGCCATATTATATCAATCTTTGCAAGACATTTGGCTTCGGTCAACTTTGAAGCTAGTCGAAACAAAGAAAGACCAAAATGGACGAACTTGGTTAAGTTGGATGATTCTTGGACCAAATCTCTCTTCGTTGGTCTCAAACTTCTCCACATGGTTTATTGTGCCATATTATATCAATCTTTGCAAGACATTTGGCTTCGGTCAACTTTGAAGCTTGTCGAAATAGAGAAAGACCAAAATGGACGAACTTGGTTAAGTTGGATGATTCTTGGACCAAATCTCTCTTCGTTGGTCTCAAACTTCTCCACATGGTTTATTGTGCCATATTATATCAATCTTTGCAAGACATTTGGCTTCGGTCAACTTTGAAGCTTGTCGAACCAAAGAAAAACAAAATGGACGAACTTGGTTAAGTTGGATGATTCTTGGACCAAATCTCTCTTTCTTGGTCTCAAACTTCTCCACATGGTTTATTGTGTCATATTATATCAATCTTTGCAAGACATTTGGCTTCGGTCAACTTTGAAGCTAGTCGAAACAAAGAAAGACCAAAATGGACGAACTTGGTTAAGTTGGATGATTCTTGGACCAAATCTCTCTTTCTTGGTCTCAAACTTCTCCACATGGTTTATTGTGCCATATTATATCAATCTTTGCAAGACATTTGGCTTCGGTCAACTTTGAAGCTTGTCGAACCAAAGAAAGACCAAAATGGACGAACTTGGTTAAGTTGGATGATTCTTGGACCAAATCTCTCTTCGTTGGTCTCAAACTTCTCCACATGGTTTATTGTGTCATATTACATCAATCTTTGCAAGACATTTGGCTTCGGTCAACTTTGAAGCTAGTCGAAACAAAGAAAGACCAAAATGGACGAACTTGGTTAAGTTGGATGATTCTTGGACCAAATCTCTCTTTCTTGGTCTCAAACTTCTCCACATGGTTTATTGTGTCATATTATATCAATCTTTGCAAGACATTTGGCTTCGGTCAACTTTGAAGCTAGTCGAAACAAAGAAAGACCAAAATGGACGAACTTGGTTAAGTTGGATGATTCTTGGACCAAATCTCTCTTTGTTGGTCTCAAACTTCTCCACATGGTTTATTGTGCCATATTATATCAATCTTTGCAAGACATTTGGCTTCGGTCAACTTTGAAGCTTGTCGAAATAGAGAAAGACCTAAATGGACAAACTTGGTTATGTAGGATGATTCTTGAACCAAATCTCTATTCGTTGGTCTCAAACTTCTCCACATGGTTTATTGTGCCATATTATATCAATCTTTGCAAGACATTTGGCTTCGGTCAACTTTGAAGGTTGTCGAACCAAAGAAAAACAAAATGGACGAACTTGGTGAAGTTGGATGATTCTTGGACCAAATCTCTCTTTCTTGGTCTCAAACTTCTCCACATGGTTTATTGTGTCATATTATATCAATCTTTGCAAGACATTTGGCTTCGGTCAACTTTGAAGCTAGTCGAAACAAAGAAAGACCAAAATGGACGAACTTGGTTAAGTTGGATGATTCTTGGACCAAATCTCTCTTCGTTGGTCTCAAACTTCTCCACATGGTTTATTGTGCCATATTATATCAATCTTTGCAAGACATTTGGCTTCGGTCAACTTTGAAGCTTGTCAAAATAGAGAAAGACCAAAATGGACGAACTTGGTTAAGTTGGATGATTCTTGGACCAAATCTCTCTTCGTTGGTCTCAAACTTCTCCACATGGTTTATTGTGCCATATTATATCAATCTTTGCAAGACATTTGGCTTCGGTCAACTTTGAAGCTTGTCGAACCAAAGAAAAACCAAAATGGACGAACTTGGTTAAGTTGGATGATTCTTGGACCAAATCTCTCTTTCTTGGTCTCAAACTTCTCCACATGGTTTATTGTGTCATATTATATCAATCTTTGCAAGACATTTGGCTTCTGTCAACTTCAAGCTAGTCGAAACAAAGAAAGACCAAAATGGACGAACTTGGTTAAGTTGGATGATTCTTGGACCAAATCTCTCTTCTTGGTCTCAAACTTCTCCACATGGTTTATTGTGTCATATTATATCAATCTTTGCAAGACATTTGGCTTCGGTCAACTTTGAAGCTAGTCGAAACAAAGAAAGACCAAAATGGACGAACTTGGTTAAGTTGGATGATTCTTGGACCAAATCTCTCTTCGTTGGTCTCAAACTTCTCCACATGGTTTATTGTGTCATATTACATCAATCTTTGCAAGACATTTGGCTTCGGTCAACTTTGAAGCTAGTCGAAACAAAGAAAGACCAAAATGGACGAACTTGGTTAAGTTGGATGATTCTTGGACCAAATCTCTCTTCGTTGGTCTCAAACTTCTCCACATGGTTTATTGTGCCATATTATATCAATCTTTGCAAGACATTTGGCTTCGGTCAACTTTGAAGCTAGTCGAAACAAAGAAAGACCAAAATGGACGAACTTGGTTAAGTTGGATGATTCTTGGACCAAATCTCTCTTCGTTGGTCTCAAACTTCTCCACATGGTTTATTGTGTCATATTACATCAATCTTTGCAAGACATTTGGCTTCGGTCAACTTTGAAGCTAGTCGAAACAAAGAAAGACCAAAATGGACGAACTTGGTTAAGTTGGATGATTCTTGGACCAAATCTCTCTTCTTGGTCTCAAACTTCTCCACATGGTTTATTGTGCCATATTATATCAATCTTTGCAAGACATTTGGCTTCGGTCAACTTTGAAGCTTGTCAAAATAGAGAAAGACCAAAATGGACAAACTTGGTTAAGTTGGATGATTCTTGACCAAATCTCTCTTCGTTGGTCTCAAACTTCTCCACATGGTTTATTGTGCCATATTATATCAATCTTTGCAAGACATTTGGCTTCGGTCAACTTTGAAGGTTGTCGAACCAAAGAAAAACAAAATGGACGAACTTGGTTAAGTTGGATGATTCTTGGACCAAATCTCTCTTTCTTGGTCTCAAACTTCTCCACATGGTTTATTGTGTCATATTATATCAATCTTTGCAAGACATTTGGCTTCGGTCAACTTTGAAGTTAGTCGAAACACAGAAAGACCAAAATGGACGAACTTGGTTAAGTTGGATGATTCTTGGACCAAATCTCTCTTTCTTGGTCTCAAACTTTCCACATGGTTTATTGTGTCATATTATATCAATCTTTGCAAGACATTTGGCTTCGGTCAACTTTGAAGCTAGTCGAAACAAAGAAAGACCAAAATGGACGAACTTGGTTAAGTTGGATGATTCTTGGACCAAATCTCTCTTCGTTGGTCTCAAACTTCTCCACATGGTTTATTGTGTCATATTACATCAATCTTTGCAAGACATTTGGCTTCGGTCAACTTTGAAGCTAGTCGAAACAAAGAAAGACCAAAATGGACGAACTTGGTTAAGTTGGATGATTCTTGGACCAAATCTCTCTTTCTTGGTCTCAAACTTCTCCACATGGTTTATTGTGTCATATTATATCAATCTTTGCAAGACATTTGGCTTCGGTCAACTTTGAAGCTAGTCGAAACAAAGAAAGACCAAAATGGACGAACTTGGTGAAGTTGGATGATTCTTGGACCAAATCTCTCTTCGTTGGTCTCAAACTTCTCCACATGGTTTATTGTGCCATATTATATCAATCTTTGCAAGACATTTGGCTTCGGTCAACTTTGAAGCTTGTCAAAATAGAGAAAGACCTAAATGGACAAACTTGGTTATGTAGGATGATTCTTGAACCAAATCTCTATTCGTTGGTCTCAAATTTCCCCACATGGTTTATTGTGCCATATTATATCAATCTTTGCAAGACATTTGGCTTCGGTCAACTTTGAAGGTTGTCGAACCAAAGAAAAACAAAATGGACGAACTTGGTGAAGTTGGATGATTCTTGGACCAAATCTCTCTTTCTTGGTCTCAAACTTCTCCACATGGTTTATTGTGTCATATTATATCAATCTTTGCAAGACATTTGGCTTCTGTCAACTTTGAAGCTAGTCGAAACACAGAAAGACCAAAATGGACGAACTTGGTTAAGTTGGATGATTCTTGGACCAAATCTCTCTTTCTTGGTCTCAAACTTTCCACATGGTTTATTGTGTCATATTATATCAATCTTTGCAAGACATTTGGCTTCGGTCAACTTTGAAGCTAGTCGAAACAAAGAAAGACCAAAATGGACGAACTTGGTTAAGTTGGATGATTCTTGGACCAAATCTCTCTTCGTTGGTCTCAAACTTCTCCACATGGTTTATTGTGTCATATTACATCAATCTTTGCAAGACATTTGGCTTCGGTCACTTTAAAGCTAGTCGAAACAAAGAAAGACCAAAATGGACGAACTTGGTTAAGTTGGATGATTCTTGGACCAAATCTCTCTTCTTGGTCTCAAACTTCTCCACATGGTTTATTGTGCCATATTATATCAATCTTTGCAAGACATTTGGCTTCGGTCAACTTTGAAGCTAGTCGAAACAAAGAAAGACCAAAATGGACGAACTTGGTTAAGTTGGATGATTCTTGGACCAAATCTCTCTTCGTTGGTCTCAAACTTCTCCACATGGTTTATTGTGCCATATTATATCAATCTTTGCAAGACATTTGGCTTCGGTCAACTTTGAAGCTAGTCGAAAGGAAGAAAGACCAAAATGGACGAACTTGGTTAAGTTGGATGATTCTTGGACCAAATCTCTCTTCGTTGGTCTCAAACTTCTCCACATGGTTTATTGTGTCATATTACATCAATCTTTGCAAGACATTTGGCTTCGGTCAACTTTGAAGCTAGTCGAAACAAAGAAAGACCAAAATGGACGAACTTGGTTAAGTTGGATGATTCTTGGACCAAATCTCTCTTTCTTGGTCTCAAACTTCTCCACATGGTTTATTGTGTCATATTATATCAATCTTTGCAAGACATTTGGCTTCGGTCAACTTTCAAGCTAGTCGAAACAAAGAAAGACCAAAATGGACGAACTTGGTTAAGTTGGATGATTCTTGGACCAAATCTCTCTTCGTTGGTCTCAAACTTCTCCACATGGTTTATTGTGCCATATTATATCAATCTTTGCAAGACATTTGGCTTCGGTCAACTTTGAAGGTTGTCGAACCAAAGAAAAATAAAATGGACGAACTTGGTGAAGTTGGATGATTCTTGGACCAAATCTCTCTTCGTTGGTCTCAAACTTCTCCACATGGTTTATTGTGTCATATTACATCAATCTTTGCAAGACATTTGGCTTCGGTCAACTTTAAAGCTAGTCGAAACAAAGAAAGACCAAAATGGACGAACTTGGTTAAGTTGGATGATTCTTGGACCAAATCTCTCTTTCTTGGTCTCAAACTTCTCCACATGGTTTATTGTGTCATATTATATCAATCTTTGCAAGACATTTTGCTTCGGTCAACTTTGAAGCTAGTCAAAACAAAGAAAGACCAAAATGGACGAACTTGGTTAAGTTGGATGATTCTTGGACCAAATCTCTCTTTGTTGGTCTCAAACTTCTCCACATGGTTTATTGTGCCATATTATATCAATCTTTGCAAGACATTTGGCTTCGGTCAACTTTGAAGCTTGTCGAAATAGAGAAAGACCTAAATGGACAAACTTGGTTATGTAGGATGATTCTTGAACCAAATCTCTATTCGTTGGTCTCAAATTTCCCCACATGGTTTATTGTGCCATATTATATCAATCTTTGCAAGACATCTGGCATCGGTCAACTTTGAAGGTTGTCGAACCAAAGAAAAACAAAATGGACGAACTTGGTGAAGTTGGATGATTCTTGGACCAAATCTCTCTTTCTTGGTCTCAAACTTCTCCACATGGTTTATTGTGTCATATTATATCAATCTTTGCAAGACATTTGGCTTCTGTCAACTTTCAAGCTAGTCGAAACACAGAAAGACCAAAATGGACGAACTTGGTTAAGTTGGATGATTCTTGGACCAAATCTCTCTTTCTTGGTCTCAAACTTTCCACATGGTTTATTGTGTCATATTATATCAATCTTTGCAAGACATTTGGCTTCTGTCAACTTTGAAGCTAGTCGAAACAAAGAAAGACCAAAATGGACGAACTTGGTTAAGTTGGATGATTCTTGGACCAAATCTCTCTTCGTTGGTCTCAAACTTCTCCACATGGTTTATTGTGTCATATTACATCAATCTTTGCAAGACATTTGGCTTCGGTCAACTTTAAAGCTAGTCGAAACAAAGAAAGACCAAAATGGACGAACTTGGTTAAGTTGGATGATTCTTGGACCAAATCTCTCTTTCTTGGTCTCAAACTTTCCACATGGTTTATTGTGTCATATTATATCAATCTTTGCAAGACATTTGGCTTCTGTCAACTTTGAAGCTAGTCGAAACAAAGAAAGACCAAAATGGACGAACTTGGTTAAGTTGGATGATTCTTGGACCAAATCTCTCTTCGTTGGTCTCAAACTTCTCCACATGGTTTATTGTGTCATATTACATCAATCTTTGCAAGACATTTGGCTTCGGTCAACTTTGAAGCTAGTCGAAACAAAGAAAGACCAAAATGGACGAACTTGGTTAAGTTGGATGATTCTTGGACCAAATCTCTCTTTCTTGGTCTCAAACTTCTCCACATGGTTTATTGTGTCATATTATATCAATCTTTGCAAGACATTTTGCTTCGGTCAACTTTGAAGCTAGTCAAAACAAAGAAAGACCAAAATGGACGAACTTGGTTAAGTTGGATGATTCTTGGACCAAATCTCTCTTTGTTGGTCTCAAACTTCTCCACATGGTTTATTGTGCCATATTATATCAATCTTTGCAAGACATTTGGCTTCGGTCAACTTTGAAGCTTGTCGAAATAGAGAAAGACCTAAATGGACAAACTTGGTTATGTAGGATGATTCTTGAACCAAATCTCTATTCGTTGGTCTCAAACTTCTCCACATGGTTTATTGTGTCATATTATATCAATCTTTGCAAGACATTTTGCTTCGGTCAACTTTGAAGCTAGTCAAAACAAAGAAAGACCAAAATGGACGAACTTGGTTAAGTTGGATGATTCTTGGACCAAATCTCTCTTTGTTGGTCTCAAACTTCTCCACATGGTTTATTGTGCCATATTATATCAATCTTTGCAAGACATTTGGCTTCGGTCAACTTTGAAGCTTGTCGAAATAGAGAAAGACCTAAATGGACAAACTTGGTTATGTAGGATGATTCTTGAACCAAATCTCTATTCGTTGGTCTCAAATTTCCCCACATGGTTTATTGTGCCATATTATATCAATCTTTGCAAGACATCTGGCATCGGTCAACTTTGAAGGTTGTCGAACCAAAGAAAAACAAAATGGACGAACTTGGTGAAGTTGGATGATTCTGGGACCAAATCTCTCTTTCTTGGTCTCAAACTTCTCCACATGGTTTATTGTGTCATATTATATCAATCTTTGCAAGACATTTGGCTTCTGTCAACTTTCAAGCTAGTCGAAACACAGAAAGACCAAAATGGACGAACTTGGTTAAGTTGGATGATTCTTGGACCAAATCTCTCTTTCTTGGTCTCAAACATTTCCACATGGTTTATTGTGTCATATTATATCAATCTTTGCAAGACATTTGGCTTCTGTCAACTTTCAAGCTAGTCGAAACAAAGAAAGACCAAAATGGACGAACTTGGTTAAGTTGGATGATTCTTGGACCAAATCTCTCTTCGTTGGTCTCAAACTTCTCCACATGGTTTATTGTGTCATATTATATCAATCTTTGCAAGACATTTGGCTTCGGTCAACTTTAAAGCTAGTCGAAACAAAGAAAGACCACAATGGACGAACTTGGTGAAGTTGGATGATTCTTGGACCAAATCTCTCTTCGTTGGTCTCAAACTTCTCCACATGGTTTATTGTGCCATATTATATCAATCTTTGCAAGACATTTGGCTTCGGTTAACTTTGAAGCTTGTCAAAATAGAGAAAGACCTAAATGGACAAACTTGGTTATGTAGGATGATTCTTGAACCAAATCTCTATTCGTTGGTCTCAAATTTCCCCACATGGTTTATTGTGCCATATTATATCAATCTTTGCAAGACATCTGGCATCGGTCAACTTTGAAGGTTGTCGAACCAAAGAAAAACAAAATGGACGAACTTGGTGAAGTTGGATGATTCTTGGACCAAATCTCTCTTTCTTGGTCTCAAACTTCTCCACATGGTTTATTGTGTCATATTATATCAATCTTTGCAAGACATTTGGCTTCTGTCAACTTTCAAGCTAGTCGAAACACAGAAAGACCAAAATGGACGAACTGGTTAAGTTGGATGATTCTTGGACCAAATCTCTCTTTCTTGGTCTCAAACTTTCCACATGGTTTATTGTGTCATATTATATCAATCTTTGCAAGACATTTGGCTTCTGTCAACTTTCAAGCTAGTCGAAACAAAGAAAGACCAAAATGGACGAACTTGGTTAAGTTGGATGATTCTTGGACCAAATCTCTCTTCGTTGGTCTCAAACTTCTCCACATGGTTTATTGAGTCATATTACATCAATCTTTGCAAGACATTTGGCTTCGGTCAACTTTAAAGCTAGTCGAAACAAAGAAAGACCAAAATGGACGAACTTGGTTAAGTTGGATGATTCTTGGACCAAATCTCTATTCGTTGGTCTCAAACTTCTCCACATGGTTTATTGTGCCATATTATATCAATCTTTGCAAGACATTTGGCTTCGGTCAACTTTGAAGCTTGTCGAAATAGAGAAAGACCTAAATGGACAAACTTGGTTATGTAGGATGATTCTGGAACCAAATCTCTATTCGTTGGTCTCAAATTTCTCCACATGGTTTATTGTGCCATATTATATCAATCTTTGCAAGACATTGGCATCGGTCAACTTTGAAGGTTGTCGAACCAAAGAAAAAGAAAATGGACGAACTTGGTGAAGTTGGATGATTCTTGGACCAAATCTCTCTTTCTTGGTCTCAAACTTCTCCACATGGTTTATTGTGTCATATTATATCAATCTTTGCAAGACATTTGGCTTCTGTCAACTTTCAAGCTAGTCGAAACAAAGAAAGACCAAAATGGACGAACTTGGTTAAGTTGGATGATTCTTGGACCAAATCTCTCTTTCTTGGTCTCAAACTTCTCCACATGGTTTATTGTGCCATATTATATCAATCTTTGCAAGACATTTGGCTTCGGTCAACTTTGAAGGTTGTCGAACCAAAGAAAGACCAAAATGGACGAACTTGGGGAAGTTGGATGATTCTTGGACCAAATCTCTCTTCGTTGGTCTCAAACTTCTCCACATGGTTTATTGAGTCATATTACATCAATCTTTGCAAGACATTTGGCTTCGGTCAACTTTGAAGCTAGTCGAAACAAAGAAAGACCAAAATGGACGAACTTGGTTAAGTTAGATGATTCTTGGACCAAATCTCTCTTTCTTGGTCTCAAACTTCTCCACATGGTTTATTGTGTCATATTATATCAATCTTTGCAAGACATTTTGCTTCGGTCAACTTAAGCTAGTCAGAACAAAGAAAGACCAAAATGGACGAACTTGGTTAAGTTGGATGATTCTTGGACCAAATCTCTCTTTGTTGGTCTCAAACTTCTCCACATGGTTTATTTTGCCATATTATATCAATCTTTGCAAGACATTTGGCTTCGGTCAACTTTGAAGCTTGTCGAAATAGAGAAAGACCTAAATGGACAAACTTGGTTATGTAGGATGATTCTTGAACCAAATCTCTATTCGTTGGTCTCAAAATTCTCCACATGGTTTATTGTGCCATATTATATCAATCTTTGCAAGACATCTGGCATCGGTCAACTTTGAAGGTTGTCGAACCAAAGAAAAACAAAATGGACGAACTTGGTGAAGTTGGATGATTCTTGGACCAAATCTCTCTTTCTTGGTCTCAAACTTCTCCACATGGTTTATTGTGTCATATTATATCAATCTTTGCAAGACATTTGGCTTCGGTCAACTTTCAAGCTAGTCGAAACAAAGAAAGACCAAAATGGACGAACTTGGTGAAGTTGGATGATTCTTGGACCAAATCTCTCTTCGTTGGTCTCAAACTTCTCCACATGGTTTATTGTGCCATATTATATCAATCTTTGCAAGACATTTGGCTTCGGTTAACTTTGAAGCTTGTCAAAATAGAGAAAGACCTAAATGGACAAACTTGGTTATGTTGGATGATTCTTGAACCAAATCTCTCTTCGTTGGTCTCAAATTTCTCCACATGGTTTATTGTGCCATATTATATCAATCTTTGCAAGACATTTGGCTTCGGTCAACTTTGAAGGTTGTCGAACCAAAGAAAAAGAAAATGGACGAACTTGGTGAAGTTGGATGATTCTTGGACCAAATCTCTCTTTCTTGGTCTCAAACTTCTCCACATGGTTTATTGTGTCATATTATATCAATCTTTGCAAGACATTTGGCTTCTGTCAACTTTGAAGCTAGTCGAAACACAGAAAGACCAAAATGGACGAACTTGGTTAAGTTGGATGATTCTTGGACCAAATCTCTCTTTCTTGGTCTCAAACTTCTCCACATGGTTTATTGTGTCATATTATATCAATCTTTGCAAGACATTTGGCTTCTGTCAACTTTCAAGCTAGTCGAAACAAAGAAAGACCAAAATGGACGAACTTGGTTAAGTTGGATGATTCTTGGACCAAATCTCTCTTCGTTGGTCTCAAACTTCTCCACATGGTTTATTGTGCCATATTATATCAATCTTTGCAAGACATTTGGCTTCGGTCAACTTTGAAGCTTGTCGAACCAAAGAAAAAAAATGGACGAACTTGGTTAAGTTGGATGATTCTTGGACCAAATCTCTCTTCGTTGGTCTCAAACTTCTCCACATGGTTTATTGTGTCATATTACATCAATCTTTGCAAGACATTTGGCTTCGGTCAACTTTAAAGCTAGTCGAAACAAAGAAAGACCAAAATGGACGAACTTGGTTAAGTTGGATGATTCTTGGACCAAATCTCTCTTTCTTGGTCTCAAACTTCTCCACATGGTTTATTGTGTCATATTATATCAATCTTTGCAAGACATTTTGCTTCGGTCAACTTTGAAGCTAGTCAAAACAAAGAAAGACCAAAATGGACGAACTTGGTTAAGTTGGATGATTCTTGGACCAAATCTCTCTTTGTTGGTCTCAAACTTCTCCACATGGTTTATTGTGCCATATTATATCAATCTTTGCAAGACATTTGGCATCGGTCAACTTTGAAGCTTGTCGAAATAGAGAAAGACCTAAATGGACAAACTTGGTTATGTAGGATGATTCTTGAACCAAATCTCTATTCGTTGGTCTCAAATTTCCCCACATGGTTTATTGTGCCATATTATATCAATCTTTGCAAGACATTGGCATCGGTCAACTTTGAAGGTTGTCGAACCAAAGAAAAACAAAATGGACGAACTTGGTGAAGTTGGATGATTCTTGGACCAAATCTCTCTTTCTTGGTCTCAAACTTCTCCACATGGTTTATTGTGTCATATTATATCAATCTTTGCAAGACATTTGGCTTCTGTCAACTTTCAAGCTAGTCGAAACACAGAAAGACCAAAATGGACGAACCTGGTTAAGTTGGATGATTCTTGGACCAAATCTCTCTTTCTTGGTCTCAAACTTTCCACATGGTTTATTGTGTCATATTATATCAATCTTTGCAAGACATTTGGCTTCTGTCAACTTTCAAGCTAGTCGAAACAAAGAAAGACCAAAATGGACGAACTTGGTTAAGTTGGATGATTCTTGGACCAAATCTCTCTTCGTTGGTCTCAAACTTCTCCACATGGTTTATTGTGTCATATTACATCAATCTTTGCAAGACATTTGGCTTCGGTCAACTTTAAAGCTAGTCGAAACAAAGAAAGACCAAAATGGACGAACTTGGTTAAGTTGGATGATTCTTGGACCAAATCTCTCTTTCTTGGTCTCAAACTTTCCACATGGTTTATTGTGTCATATTATATCAATCTTTGCAAGACATTTGGCTTCGGTCAACTTTGAAGCTAGTCGAAACAAAGAAAGACCAAAATGGACGAACTTGGTTAAGTTGGATGATTCTTGGACCAAATCTCTCTTCGTTGGTCTCAAACTTCTCCACATGGTTTATTGTGTCATATTACATCAATCTTTGCAAGACATTTGGCTTCGGTCAACTTTGAAGCTAGTCGAAACAAAGAAAGACCAAAATGGACGAACTTGGTTAAGTTGGATGATTCTTGGACCAAATCTCTCTTTCTTGGTCTCAAACTTCTCCACATGGTTTATTGTGTCATATTATATCAATCTTTGCAAGACATTTGGCTTCGGTCAACTTTGAAGCTAGTCGAAACAAAGAAAGACCAAAATGGACGAACTTGGTTAAGTTGGATGATTCTTGGACCAAATCTCTCTTTGTTGGTCTCAAACTTCTCCACATGGTTTATTGTGCCATATTATATCAATCTTTGCAAGACATTTGGCTTCGGTCAACTTTGAAGCTTGTCGAAATAGAGAAAGACCAAAATGGACGAACTTGGTTAAGTAGGATGATTCTTGGACCAAATCTCTATTCGTTGGTCTCAAACTTCTCCACATGGTTTATTGTGTCATATTATATCAATCTTTGCAAGACATTTTGCTTCGGTCAACTTTGAAGCTAGTCAAAACAAAGAAAGACCAAAATGGACGAACTTGGTTAAGTTGGATGATTCTTGGACCAAATCTCTCTTTGTTGGTCTCAAACTTCTCCACATGGTTTATTGTGCCATATTATATCAATCTTTGCAAGACATTTGGCTTCGGTCAACTTTGAAGCTTGTCGAAATAGAGAAAGACCTAAATGGACAAACTTGGTTATGTAGGATGATTCTTGAACCAAATCTCTATTCGTTGGTCTCAAATTTCCCCACATGGTTTATTGTGCCATATTATATCAATCTTTGCAAGACATCTGGCATCGGTCAACTTTGAAGGTTGTCGAACCAAAGAAAAACAAAATGGACGAACTTGGTGAAGTTGGATGATTCTTGGACCAAATCTCTCTTTCTTGGTCTCAAACTTCTCCACATGGTTTATTGTGTCATATTATATCAATCTTTGCAAGACATTTGGCTTCTGTCAACTTTCAAGCTAGTCGAAACACAGAAAGACCAAAATGGACGAACTTGGTTAAGTTGGATGATTCTTGGACCAAATCTCTCTTTCTTGGTCTCAAACTTTCCACATGGTTTATTGTGTCATATTATATCAATCTTTGCAAGACATTTGGCTTCGGTCAACTTTGAAGCTAGTCGAAACAAAGAAAGACCAAAATGGACGAACTTGGTTAAGTTGGATGATTCTTGGACCAAATCTCTCTTCGTTGGTCTCAAACTTCTCCACATGGTTTATTGTGTCATATTATATCAATCTTTGCAAGACATTTGGCTTCGGTCAACTTTGAAGCTAGTCGAAACAAAGAAAGACCAAAATGGACGAACTTGGTTAAGTTGGATGATTCTTGGACCAAATCTCTCTTCGTTGGTCTCAAACTTCTCCACATGGTTTATTGTGCCATATTATATCAATCTTTGCAAGACATTTGGCTTCGGTCAACTTTGAAGCTTGTCAAAATAGAGAAAGACCTAAATGGACAAACTTGGTTATGTAGGATGATTCTTGAACCAAATCTCTATTCGTTGGTCTCAAATTTCCCCACATGGTTTATTGTGCCATATTATATCAATCTTTGCAAGACATCTGGCATCGGTCAACTTTGAAGGTTGTCGAACCAAAGAAAAACAAAATGGACGAACTTGGTGAAGTTGGATGATTCTTGGACCAAATCTCTCTTTCTTGGTCTCAAACTTCTCCACATGGTTTATTGTGTCATATTATATCAATCTTTGCAAGACATTTGGCTTCTGTCAACTTTCAAGCTAGTCGAAACACAGAAAGACCAAAATGGACGAACCTGGTTAAGTTGGATGATTCTTGGACCAAATCTCTCTTTCTTGGTCTCAAACATTCCACATGGTTTATTGTGTCATATTATATCAATCTTTGCAAGACATTTGGCTTCTGTCAACTTTCAAGCTAGTCGAAACAAAGAAAGACCAAAATGGACGAACTTGGTTAAGTTGGATGATTCTTGGACCAAATCTCTCTTCGTTGGTCTCAAACTTCTCCACATGGTTTATTGTGTCATATTACATCAATCTTTGCAAGACATTTGGCTTCGGTCAACTTTAAAGCTAGTCGAAACAAAGAAAGACCAAAATGGACGAACTTGGTTAAGTTGGATGATTCTTGGACCAAATCTCTCTTCGTTGGTCTCAAACTTCTCCACATGGTTTATTGTGCCATATTATATCAATCTTTGCAAGACATTTGGCTTCGGTCAACTTTGAAGCTTGTCGAAATAGAGAAAGACCTAAATGGACAAACTTGGTTATGTAGGATGATTCTGGAACCAAATCTCTATTCGTTGGTCTCAAATTTCTCCACATGGTTTATTGTGCCATATTATATCAATCTTTGCAAGACATCTGGCATCGGTCAACTTTGAAGGTTGTCGAACCAAAGAAAAAGAAAATGGACGAACTTGGTGAAGTTGGATGATTCTTGGACCAAATCTCTCTTTCTTGGTCTCAAACTTCTCCACATGGTTTATTGTGTCATATTATATCAATCTTTGCAAGACATTTGGCTTCTGTCAACTTTCAAGCTAGTCGAAACAAAGAAAGACCAAAATGGACGAACTTGGTTAAGTTGGATGATTCTTGGACCAAATCTCTCTTTCTTGGTCTCAAACTTCTCCACATGGTTTATTGTGCCATATTATATCAATCTTTGCAAGACATTTGGCTTCGGTCAACTTTGAAGCTTGTCGAACCAAAGAAAGACCAAAATGGACGAACTTGGTTAAGTTGGATGATTCTTGGACCAAATCTCTCTTCGTTGGTCTCAAACTTCTCCACATGGTTTATTGAGTCATATTACATCAATCTTTGCAAGACATTTGGCTTCGGTCAACTTTGAAGCTAGTCGAAACAAAGAAAGACCAAAATGGACGAACTTGGTTAAGTTGGATGATTCTTGGACCAAATCTCTCTTTCTTGGTCTCAAACTTCTCCACATGGTTTATTGTGTCATATTATATCAATCTTTGCAAGACATTTGCTTCGGTCAACTTAAGCTAGTCAGAACAAAGAAAGACCAAAATGGACGAACTTGGTTAAGTTGGATGATTCTTGGACCAAATCTCTCTTTGTTGGTCTCAAACTTCTCCACATGGTTTATTGTGCCATATTATATCAATCTTTGCAAGACATTTGGCTTCGGTCAACTTTGAAGCTTGTCGAAATAGAGAAAGACCTAAATGGACGAACTTGGTTATGTTGGATGATTCTTGAACCAAATCTCTCTTCGTTGGTCTCAAACTTCTCCACATGGTTTATTGTGCCATATTATATCAATCTTTGCAAGACATTTGGCATCGGTCAACTTTGAAGGTTGTCGAACCAAAGAAAAACAAAATGGACGAACTTGGTGAAGTTGGATGATTCTTGGACCAAATCTCTCTTTCTTGGTCTCAAACTTCTCCACATGGTTTATTGTGTCATATTATATCAATCTTTGCAAGACATTTGGCTTCGGTCAACTTTCAAGCTAGTCGAAACAAAGAAAGACCAAAATGGACGAACTTGGTTAAGTTGGATGATTCTTGGACCAAATCTCTCTTCGTTGGTCTCAAACTTCTCCACATGGTTTATTGTGCCATATTATATCAATCTTTGCAAGACATTTGGCTTCGGTTAACTTTGAAGCTTGTCAAAATAGAGAAAGACCAAAATGGACGAACTTGGTTATGTAGGATGATTCTTGAACCAAATCTCTATTCGTTGGTCTCAAATTTCCCACATGGTTTATTGTGCCATATTATATCAATCTTTGCAAGACATTTGGCTTCGGTCAACTTTGAAGGTTGTCGAACCAAAGAAAAAGAAAATGGACGAACTTGGTGAAGTTGGATGATTCTTGGACCAAATCTCTCTTTCTTGGTCTCAAACTTCTCCACATGGTTTATTGTGTCATATTATATCAATCTTTGCAAGACATTTGGCTTCTGTCAACTTTCAAGCTAGTCGAAACACAGAAAGACCAAAATGGACGAACTTGGTTAAGTTGGATGATTCTTGGACCAAATCTCTCTTTCTTGGTCTCAAACTTTCCACATGGTTTATTGTGTCATATTATATCAATCTTTGCAAGACATTTGGCTTCTGTCAACTTTGAAGCTAGTCGAAACAAAGAAAGACCAAAATGGACGAACTTGGTTAAGTTGGATGATTCTTGGACCAAATCTCTCTTCGTTGGTCTCAAACTTCTCCACATGGTTTATTGTGTCATATTACATCAATCTTTGCAAGACATTTGGCTTCGGTCAACTTTAAAGCTAGTCGAAACAAAGAAAGACCAAAATGGACGAACTTGGTTAAGTTGGATGATTCTTGGACCAAATCTCTCTTCTTGGTCTCAAACTTCTCCACATGGTTTATTGTGCCATATTATATCAATCTTTGCAAGACATTTGGCTTCGGTCAACTTTGAAGCTAGTCGAAACAAAGAAAGACCAAAATGGACGAACTTGGTTAAGTTGGATGATTCTTGGACCAAATCTCTCTTCGTTGGTCTCAAACTTCTCCACATGGTTTATTGTGCCATATTATATCAATCTTTGCAAGACATTTGGCTTCGGTCAACTTTGAAGCTTGTCAAAATAGAGAAAGACCTAAATGGACAAACTTGGTTATGTAGGATGATTCTTGAACCAAATCTCTATTCGTTGGTCTCAAATTTCCCCACATGGTTTATTGTGCCATATTATATCAATCTTTGCAAGACATTTGGCATCGGTCAACTTTGAAGGTTGTCGAACCAAAGAAAAACAAAATGGACGAACTTGGTGAAGTTGGATGATTCTTGGACCAAATCTCTCTTTCTTGGTCTCAAACTTCTCCACATGGTTTATTGTGTCATATTATATCAATCTTTGCAAGACATTTGGCTTCTGTCAACTTTCAAGTTAGTCGAAACACAGAAAGACCAAAATGGACGAACTTGGTTAAGTTGGATGATTCTTGGACCAAATCTCTCTTTCTTGGTCTCAAACTTCTCCACATGGTTTATTGTGTCATATTATATCAATCTTTGCAAGACATTTGGCTTCTGTCAACTTTCAAGCTAGTCGAAACAAAGAAAGACCAAAATGGACGAACATGGTTAAGTTGGATGATTCTTGGACCAAATCTCTCTTCGTTGGTCTCAAACTTCTCCACATGGTTTATTGAGTCATATTACATCAATCTTTGCAAGACATTTGGCTTCGGTCAACTTTAAAGCTAGTCGAAACAAAGAAAGACCAAAATGGACGAACTTGGTTAAGTTGGATGATTCTTGGACCAAATCTCTCTTCTTGGTCTCAAACTTCTCCACATGGTTTATTGTGTCATATTATATCAATCTTTGCAAGACATTTGGCTTCGGTCAACTTTGAAGCTAGTCGAAACAAAGAAAGACCAAAATGGACGAACTTGGTGAAGTTGGATGATTCTTGGACCAAATCTCTCTTCGTTGGTCTCAAACTTCTCCACATGGTTTATTGTGCCATATTATATCAATCTTTGCAAGACATTTGGCTTCGGTCAACTTTGAAGCTTGTCGAAATAGAGAAAGACCTAAATGGACAAACTTGGTTATGTAGGATGATTCTTGAACCAAATCTCTATTCGTTGGTCTCAAATTTCCCACATGGTTTATTGTGCCATATTATATCAATCTTTGCAAGACATCTGGCATCGGTCAACTTTGAAGGTTGTCGAACCAAAGAAAAACAAAATGGACGAACTTGGTGAAGTTGGATGATTCTTGGACCAAATCTCTCTTCGTTGGTCTCAAACTTCTCCACATGGTTTATTGTGTCATATTATATCAATCTTTGCAAGACATTTGGCTTCTGTCAACTTTCAAGCTAGTCGAAACAAAGAAAGACCAAAATGGACGAACCTGGTTAAGTTGGATGATTCTTGGACCAAATCTCTCTTCGTTGGTCTCAAACTTCTCCACATGGTTTATTGTGTCATATTACATCAATCTTTGCAAGACATTTGGCTTCGGTCAACTTTGAAGCTAGTCGAAACAAAGAAAGACCAAAATGGACGAACTTGGTTAAGTTGGATGATTCTTGGACCAAATCTCTCTTTCTTGGTCTCAAACTTCTCCACATGGTTTATTGTGTCATATTATATCAATCTTTGCAAGACATTTGCTTCGGTCAACTTTGAAGCTAGTCAAAACAAAGAAAGACCAAAATGGACGAACTTGGTTAAGTTGGATGATTCTTGGACCAAATCTCTCTTCGTTGGTCTCAAACTTCTCCACATGGTTTATTGTGCCATATTATATCAATCTTTGCAAGACATTTGGCTTCGGTCAACTTTGAAGCTTGTCAAAATAGAGAAAGACCTAAATGGACAAACTTGGTTAAGTTGGATGATTCTTGAACCAAATCTCTCTTCGTTGGTCTCAAATTTCCCCACATGGTTTATTGTGCCATATTATATCAATCTTTGCAAGACATTTGGCTTCGGTCAACTTTGAAGCTTGTCGAACCAAAGAAAAACAAAATGGACGAACTTGGTGAAGTTGGATGATTCTTGGACCAAATCTCTCTTCGTTGGTCTCAAACTTCTCCACATGGTTTATTGTGTCATATTATATCAATCTTTGCAAGACATTTGGCTTCGGTCAACTTTGAAGCTAGTCGAAACAAAGAAAGACCAAAATGGACGAACTTGGTTAAGTTGGATGATTCTTGGACCAAATCTCTCTTCGTTGGTCTCAAACTTCTCCACATGGTTTATTGTGTCATATTACATCAATCTTTGCAAGACATTTGGCTTCGGTCAACTTTGAAGCTAGTCGAAACAAAGAAAGACCAAAATGGACGAACTTGGTTAAGTTGGATGATTCTTGGACCAAATCTCTCTTCTTGGTCTCAAACTTCTCCACATGGTTTATTGTGTCATATTATATCAATCTTTGCAAGACATTTTGCTTCGGTCAACTTTGAAGCTAGTCAAAACAAAGAAAGACCAAAATGGACGAACTTGGTTAAGTTGGATGATTCTTGGACCAAATCTCTCTTTGTTGGTCTCAAACTTCTCCACATGGTTTATTGTGCCATATTATATCAATCTTTGCAAGACATTTGGCTTCGGTCAACTTTGAAGCTTGTCGAAATAGAGAAAGACCTAAATGGACAAACTTGGTTATGTAGGATGATTCTTGAACCAAATCTCTATTCGTTGGTCTCAAATTTCCCCACATGGTTTATTGTGCCATATTATATCAATCTTTGCAAGACATCTGGCATCGGTCAACTTTGAAGGTTGTCGAACCAAAGAAAAACAAAATGGACGAACTTGGTGAAGTTGGATGATTCTTGGACCAAATCTCTCTTTCTTGGTCTCAAACTTCTCCACATGGTTTATTGTGTCATATTATATCAATCTTTGCAAGACATTTGGCTTCTGTCAACTTTCAAGCTAGTCGAAACACAGAAAGACCAAAATGGACGAACTGGTTAAGTTGGATGATTCTTGGACCAAATCTCTCTTTCTTGGTCTCAAACTTCTCCACATGGTTTATTGTGTCATATTACATCAATCTTTGCAAGACATTTGGCTTCGGTCAACTTTGAAGCTAGTCGAAACAAAGAAAGACCAAAATGGACGAACTTGGTTAAGTTGGATGATTCTTGGACCAAATCTCTCTTCTTGGTCTCAAACTTCTCCACATGGTTTATTGTGTCATATTATATCAATCTTTGCAAGACATTTGGCTTCGGTCAACTTTGAAGCTAGTCGAAACAAAGAAAGACCAAAATGGACGAACTTGGTTAAGTTGGATGATTCTTGGACCAAATCTCTCTTCGTTGGTCTCAAACTTCTCCACATGGTTTATTGTGCCATATTATATCAATCTTTGCAAGACATTTGGCTTCGGTTAACTTTGAAGCTTGTCAAAATAGAGAAAGACCTAAATGGACAAACTTGGTTAAGTAGGATGATTCTTGAACCAAATCTCTATTCGTTGGTCTCAAATTTCTCCACATGGTTTATTGTGCCATATTATATCAATCTTTGCAAGACATTTGGCTTCGGTCAACTTTGAAGGTTGTCGAACCAAAGAAAAACAAAATGGACGAACTTGGTGAAGTTGGATGATTCTTGGACCAAATCTCTCTTTCTTGGTCTCAAACTTCTCCACATGGTTTATTGTGTCATATTATATCAATCTTTGCAAGACATTTGGCTTCTGTCAACTTTCAAGCTAGTCGAAACACAGAAAGACCAAAATGGACGAACTTGGTTAAGTTGGATGATTCTTGGACCAAATCTCTCTTTCTTGGTCTCAAACTTTCCACATGGTTTATTGTGTCATATTATATCAATCTTTGCAAGACATTTGGCTTCGGTCAACTTTGAAGCTAGTCGAAACAAAGAAAGACCAAAATGGACGAACTTGGTTAAGTTGGATGATTCTTGGACCAAATCTCTCTTCGTTGGTCTCAAACTTCTCCACATGGTTTATTGTGTCATATTACATCAATCTTTGCAAGACATTTGGCTTCGGTCAACTTTGAAGCTAGTCGAAACAAAGAAAGACCAAAATGGACGAACTTGGTTAAGTTGGATGATTCTTGGACCAAATCTCTCTTTCTTGGTCTCAAACTTCTCCACATGGTTTATTGTGTCATATTATATCAATCTTTGCAAGACATTTGGCTTCGGTTAACTTTGAAGCTTGTCAAAATAGAGAAAGACCTAAATGGACAAACTTGGTTATGTAGGATGATTCTTGAACCAAATCTCTATTCGTTGGTCTCAAATTTCCCCACATGGTTTATTGTGCCATATTATATCAATCTTTGCAAGACATCTGGCATCGGTCAACTTTGAAGGTTGTCGAACCAAAGAAAAACAAAATGGACGAACTTGGTGAAGTTGGATGATTCTTGGACCAAATCTCTCTTTCTTGGTCTCAAACTTCTCCACATGGTTTATTGTGTCATATTATATCAATCTTTGCAAGACATTTGGCTTCTGTCAACTTTCAAGCTAGTCGAAACACAGAAAGACCAAAATGGACGAACTTGGTTAAGTTGGATGATTCTTGGACCAAATCTCTCTTTCTTGGTCTCAAACTTTCCACATGGTTTATTGTGTCATATTATATCAATCTTTGCAAGACATTTGGCTTCGGTCAACTTTGAAGCTAGTCGAAACAAAGAAAGACCAAAATGGACGAACTTGGTTAAGTTGGATGATTCTTGGACCAAATCTCTCTTCGTTGGTCTCAAACTTCTCCACATGGTTTATTGTGTCATATTACATCAATCTTTGCAAGACATTTGGCTTCGGTCAACTTTGAAGCTAGTCGAAACAAAGAAAGACCAAAATGGACGAACTTGGTTAAGTTGGATGATTCTTGGACCAAATCTCTCTTCGTTGGTCTCAAACTTTCCACATGGTTTATTGTGTCATATTATATCAATCTTTGCAAGACATTTGGCTTCGGTCAACTTTGAAGCTAGTCGAAACAAAGAAAGACCAAAATGGACGAACTTGGTTAAGTTGGATGATTCTTGGACCAAATCTCTCTTCGTTGGTCTCAAACTTCTCCACATGGTTTATTGTGTCATATTACATCAATCTTTGCAAGACATTTGGCTTCGGTCAACTTTCAAGCTAGTCGAAACAAAGAAAGACCAAAATGGACGAACTTGGTTAAGTTGGATGATTCTTGGACCAAATCTCTCTTCGTTGGTCTCAAACTTCCCACATGGTTTATTGTGCCATATTATATCAATCTTTGCAAGACATCTGGCATCGGTCAACTTTGAAGGTTGTCGAACCAAAGAAAAATAAAATGGACGAACTTGGTGAAGTTGGATGATTCTTGGACCAAATCTCTCTTCGTTGGTCTCAAACTTCTCCACATGGTTTATTGAGTCATATTACATCAATCTTTGCAAGACATTTGGCTTCGGTCAACTTTAAAGCTAGTCGAAACAAAGAAAGACCAAAATGGACGAACTTGGTTAAGTTGGATGATTCTTGGACCAAATCTCTCTTTCTTGGTCTCAAACTTCTCCACATGGTTTATTGTGTCATATTATATCAATCTTTGCAAGACATTTGGCTTCGGTCAACTTTGAAGCTAGTCAAAACAAAGAAAGACCAAAATGGACGAACTTGGTTAAGTTGGATGATTCTTGGACCAAATCTCTCTTCGTTGGTCTCAAACTTCTCCACATGGTTTATTGTGCCATATTATATCAATCTTTGCAAGACATTTGGCTTCGGTCAACTTTGAAGCTTGTCGAAATAGAGAAAGACCTAAATGGACAAACTTGGTTATGTAGGATGATTCTTGAACCAAATCTCTATTCGTTGGTCTCAAATTTCCCCACATGGTTTATTGTGCCATATTATATCAATCTTTGCAAGACATTTGGCTTCGGTCAACTTTGAAGCTTGTCGAACCAAAGAAAAACAAAATGGACGAACTTGGTGAAGTTGGATGATTCTTGGACCAAATCTCTCTTTCTTGGTCTCAAACTTCTCCACATGGTTTATTGTGTCATATTATATCAATCTTTGCAAGACATTTGGCTTCTGTCAACTTTCAAGTTAGTCGAAACACAGAAAGACCAAAATGGACGAACCTGGTTAAGTTGGATGATTCTTGGACCAAATCTCTCTTTCTTGGTCTCAAACTTTCCACATGGTTTATTGTGTCATATTATATCAATCTTTGCAAGACATTTGGCTTCTGTCAACTTTGAAGCTAGTCGAAACAAAGAAAGACCAAAATGGACGAACTTGGTTAAGTTGGATGATTCTTGGACCAAATCTCTCTTCGTTGGTCTCAAACTTCTCCACATGGTTTATTGTGTCATATTACATCAATCTTTGCAAGACATTTGGCTTCGGTCAACTTTAAAGCTAGTCGAAACAAAGAAAGACCAAAATGGACGAACTTGGTTAAGTTGGATGATTCTTGGACCAAATCTCTCTTTCTTGGTCTCAAACTTCTCCACATGGTTTATTGTGTCATATTATATCAATCTTTGCAAGACATTTGGCTTCGGTCAACTTTGAAGCTAGTCGAAACAAAGAAAGACCAAAATGGACGAACTTGGTGAAGTTGGATGATTCTTGGACCAAATCTCTCTTCGTTGGTCTCAAACTTCTCCACATGGTTTATTGTGCCATATTATATCAATCTTTGCAAGACATTTGGCTTCGGTCAACTTTGAAGCTTGTCGAAATAGAGAAAGACCTAAATGGACAAACTTGGTTATGTAGGATGATTCTTGAACCAAATCTCTATTCGTTGGTCTCAAATTTCCCACATGGTTTATTGTGCCATATTATATCAATCTTTGCAAGACATTTGGCATCGGTCAACTTTGAAGGTTGTCGAACCAAAGAAAAACAAAATGGACGAACTTGGTGAAGTTGGATGATTCTTGGACCAAATCTCTCTTTCTTGGTCTCAAACTTCTCCACATGGTTTATTGTGTCATATTATATCAATCTTTGCAAGACATTTGGCTTCTGTCAACTTTCAAGCTAGTCGAAACACAGAAAGACCAAAATGGACGAACTTGGTTAAGTTGGATGATTCTTGGACCAAATCTCTCTTTCTTGGTCTCAAACTTTCCACATGGTTTATTGTGTCATATTATATCAATCTTTGCAAGACATTTGGCTTCTGTCAACTTTGAAGCTAGTCGAAACAAAGAAAGACCAAAATGGACGAACTTGGTTAAGTTGGATGATTCTTGGACCAAATCTCTCTTCGTTGGTCTCAAACTTCTCCACATGGTTTATTGTGTCATATTACATCAATCTTTGCAAGACATTTGGCTTCGGTCAACTTTGAAGCTAGTCGAAACAAAGAAAGACCAAAATGGACGAACTTGGTTAAGTTGGATGATTCTTGGACCAAATCTCTCTTTCTTGGTCTCAAACTTCTCCACATGGTTTATTGTGTCATATTATATCAATCTTTGCAAGACATTTGGCTTCGGTCAACTTTGAAGCTAGTCGAAACAAAGAAAGACCAAAATGGACGAACTTGGTTAAGTTGGATGATTCTTGGACCAAATCTCTCTTCGTTGGTCTCAAACTTCTCCACATGGTTTATTGTGCCATATTATATCAATCTTTGCAAGACATTTGGCTTCGGTTAACTTTGAAGCTTGTCAAAATAGAGAAAGACCAAAATGGACGAACTTGGTTAAGTTGGATGATTCTTGGACCAAATCTCTCTTCGTTGGTCTCAAACTTCTCCACATGGTTTATTGTGTCATATTATATCAATCTTTGCAAGACATTTGGCTTCGGTCAACTTTGAAGCTAGTCGAACAAAGAAAACAAAATGGACGAACTTGGTGAAGTTGGATGATTCTTGGACCAAATCTCTCTTCGTTGGTCTCAAACTTCTCCACATGGTTTATTGTGCCATATTACATCAATCTTTGCAAGACATTTGGCTTCGGTCAACTTTGAAGCTAGTCGAAAGGAAGAAAGACCAAAATGGACGAACTTGGTTAAGTTGGATGATTCTTGGACCAAATCTCTCTTCGTTGGTCTCAAACTTCTCCACATGGTTTATTGTGTCATATTACATCAATCTTTGCAAGACATTTGGCTTCGGTCAACTTTGAAGCTAGTCGAAACAAAGAAAGACCAAAATGGACGAACTTGGTTAAGTTGGATGATTCTTGGACCAAATCTCTCTTTCTTGGTCTCAAACTTCTCCACATGGTTTATTGTGTCATATTATATCAATCTTTGCAAGACATTTGGCTTCGGTCAACTTTGAAGCTAGTCGAAACAAAGAAAGACCAAAATGGACGAACTTGGTTAAGTTGGATGATTCTTGGACCAAATCTCTCTTCGTTGGTCTCAAACTTCCCCACATGGTTTATTGTGCCATATTATATCAATCTTTGCAAGACATTTGGCTTCGGTCAACTTTGAAGGTTGTCGAACCAAAGAAAAAAAAATGGACGAACTTGGTGAAGTTGGATGATTCTTGGACCAAATCTCTCTTCGTTGGTCTCAAACTTCTCCACATGGTTTATTGTGTCATATTACATCAATCTTTGCAAGACATTTGGCTTCGGTCAACTTTGAAGCTAGTCGAAACAAAGAAAGACCAAAATGGACGAACTTGGTTAAGTTGGATGATTCTTGGACCAAATCTCTCTTTCTTGGTCTCAAACTTCTCCACATGGTTTATTGTGTCATATTATATCAATCTTTGCAAGACATTTGGCTTCGGTCAACTTTGAAGCTAGTCAAAACAAAGAAAGACCAAAATGGACGAACTTGGTTAAGTTGGATGATTCTTGGACCAAATCTCTCTTTGTTGGTCTCAAACTTCTCCACATGGTTTATTGTGCCATATTATATCAATCTTTGCAAGACATTTGGCTTCGGTCAACTTTGAAGCTTGTCGAAATAGAGAAAGACCAAAATGGACAAACTTGGTTAAGTTGGATGATTCTTGAACCAAATCTCTCTTCGTTGGTCTCAAATTTCTCCACATGGTTTATTGTGCCATATTATATCAATCTTTGCAAGACATTTGGCTTCGGTCAACTTTGAAGCTTGTCGAACCAAAGAAAAACAAAATGGACGAACTTGGTGAAGTTGGATGATTCTTGGACCAAATCTCTCTTTCTTGGTCTCAAACTTCTCCACATGGTTTATTGTGTCATATTATATCAATCTTTGCAAGACATTTGGCTTCTGTCAACTTTGAAGCTAGTCGAAACACAGAAAGACCAAAATGGACGAACTTGGTTAAGTTGGATGATTCTTGGACCAAATCTCTCTTTCTTGGTCTCAAACTTTCCACATGGTTTATTGTGTCATATTATATCAATCTTTGCAAGACATTTGGCTTCTGTCAACTTTCAAGCTAGTCGAAACAAAGAAAGACCAAAATGGACGAACTTGGTTAAGTTGGATGATTCTTGGACCAAATCTCTCTTCGTTGGTCTCAAACTTCTCCACATGGTTTATTGTGTCATATTACATCAATCTTTGCAAGACATTTGGCTTCGGTCAACTTTGAAGCTAGTCGAAACAAAGAAAGACCAAAATGGACGAACTTGGTTAAGTTGGATGATTCTTGGACCAAATCTCTCTTTCTTGGTCTCAAACTTCTCCACATGGTTTATTGTGTCATATTATATCAATCTTTGCAAGACATTTGGCTTCGGTCAACTTTGAAGCTAGTCGAAACAAAGAAAGACCAAAATGGACGAACTTGGTGAAGTTGGATGATTCTTGGACCAAATCTCTCTTCGTTGGTCTCAAACTTCTCCACATGGTTTATTGTGCCATATTATATCAATCTTTGCAAGACATTTGGCTTCGGTTAACTTTGAAGCTTGTCAAAATAGAGAAAGACCTAAATGGACAAACTTGGTTATGTAGGATGATTCTTGAACCAAATCTCTATTCGTTGGTCTCAAATTTCCCCACATGGTTTATTGTGCCATATTATATCAATCTTTGCAAGACATCTGGCATCGGTCAACTTTGAAGGTTGTCGAACCAAAGAAAAACAAAATGGACGAACTTGGTGAAGTTGGATGATTCTTGGACCAAATCTCTCTTTCTTGGTCTCAAACTTCTCCACATGGTTTATTGTGTCATATTATATCAATCTTTGCAAGACATTTGGCTTCTGTCAACTTTCAAGCTAGTCGAAACAAGAAAGACCAAAATGGACGAACTTGGTTAAGTTGGATGATTCTTGGACCAAATCTCTCTTCGTTGGTCTCAAACTTCTCCACATGGTTTATTGTGTCATATTACATCAATCTTTGCAAGACATTTGGCTTCGGTTAACTTTGAAGCTTGTCAAAATAGAGAAAGACCAAAATGGACAAACTTGGTTAAGTTGGATGATTCTTGGACCAAATCTCTCTTCGTTGGTCTCAAACTTCTCCACATGGTTTATTGTGTCATATTACATCAATCATTGCAAGACATTTGGCTTCGGTCCACTTTGAAGCTAGTCGAAAGGAAGAAAGACCAAAATGGACGAACTTGGTTAAGTTGGATGATTCTTGGACCAAATCTCTCTTCGTTGGTCTCAAACTTCTCCACATGGTTTATTGTGTCATATTACATCAATCTTTGCAAGACATTTGGCTTCGGTCAACTTTGAAGCTAGTCGAAATAAAGAAAGACCAAAATGGACGAACTTGGTTAAGTTGGATGATTCTTGGACCAAATCTCTCTTTCTTGGTCTCAAACTTCTCCACATGGTTTATTGTGTCATATTATATCAATCTTTGCAAGACATTTGGCTTCGGTCAACTTTGAAGCTAGTCGAAACAAAGAAAGACCAAAATGGACGAACTTGGTTAAGTTGGATGATTCTTGGACCAAATCTCTCTTCGTTGGTCTCAAACTTCTCCACATGGTTTATTGTGCCATATTATATCAATCTTTGCAAGACATTTGGCTTCGGTCAACTTTGAAGGTTGTCGAACCAAAGAAAAATAAAATGGACGAACTTGGTGAAGTTGGATGATTCTTGGACCAAATCTCTCTTCGTTGGTCTCAAACTTCTCCACATGGTTTATTGTGTCATATTACATCAATCTTTGCAAGACATTTGGCTTCGGTCAACTTTGAAGCTAGTCGAAAGGAAGAAAGACCAAAATGGACGAACTTGGTTAAGTTGGATGATTCTTGGACCAAATCTCACTTCGTTGGTCTCAAACTTCTCCACATGGTTTATTGTGCCATATTATATCAATCTTTGCAAGACATTTGGCTTTGGTCAACTTTGAAGCTAGTCGAAAGGAAGAAAGACCAAAATGGACGAACTTGGTTAAGTTGGATGATTCTTGGACCAAATCTCTCTTCGTTGGTCTCAAACTTCTCAACATGGTTTATTGTGTCATATTACATCAATCTTTGCAAGACATTTGGCTTCGGTCAACTTTGAAGCTAGTCGAAAGGAAGAAAGACCAAAATGGACGAACTTGGTTAAGTTGGATGATTCTTGGACCAAATCTCTCTTCGTTGGTCTCAAACTTCTCCACATGGTTTATTGTGCCATATTATATCAATCTTTGCAAGACATTTGGCTTTGGTCAACTTTGAAGCTAGTCGAAATGAAGAAAGACCAAAATGGACGAACTTGGTTAAGTTGGATGATTCTTGGACCAAATCTCTCTTCGTTGGTCTCAAACTTCTCAACATGGTTTATTGTGTCATATTACATCAATCTTTGCAAGACATTTGGCTTCGGTCCACTTTGAAGCTAGTCGAAAGGAAGAAAGACCAAAATGGACAAACTTGGTTAAGTTGGATGATTCTTGGACCAAATCTCTCTTTGTTGGTCTCAAACTTCTCCACATGGTTTATTGTGCCATATTATATCAATCTTTGCAAGACATTTGGCTTCGGTCCACTTTGAAGCTAGTCGAAAGGAAGAAAGACCAAAATGGACGAACTTGGTTAAGTTGGATGATTCTTGGACCAAATCTCTCTTCGTTGGTCTCAAACTTCTCCACATGGTTTATTGTGCCATATTATATCAATCTTTGCAAGACATTTGGCTTCGGTCAACTTTGAAGCTTGTCGAAATAGAGAAAGACCAAAATGGACGAACTTGGGTATGTTGGATGATTCTTGGACCAAATCTCTCTTCGTTGGTCTCAAACTTCTCCACATGGTTTATTGTGCCATATTATATCAATCTTTGCAAGACATTTGGCTTCGGTCAACTTTGAAGGTTATCAATCTTTGCAAGACATCTGGCATCGGTCAACTTTGAAGGTTGTCGAACCAAAGAAAAACAAAATGGACGAACTTGGTGAAGTTGGATGTTTCTTGGACCAAATCTCTCTTCGTTGGTCTCAAACTTCTCCACATGGTTTATTGTGTCATATTACATCAATCTTTGCAAGACATTTGGCTTCGGTCAACTTTGAAGCTAGTCAAAATTTAGAAAGACCAAAATGGACGAACTTGGTTAAGTTGGATGATTCTTGGACCAAATCTCTCTTCGTTGGTCTCAAACTTCTCCACATGGTTTATTGTGCCATATTACATCAATCTTTGCAAGACATTTGGCTTCGGTCAAGTTTGAAGCTAGTCAAAAGGAAGAAAGACCAAAATGGACGAACTTAGTTAAGTTGGATGATTCTTGGACCAAATCTCTCTTTGTTGGTCTCAAACTTCTCCACATGGTTTATTGTGCCATATTATATCAATCTATGCTTGACATTTGGCTTCGGTCAACTTTGAGGCTAGTCCAAACAAAGCAAGACCAAAATGGACGAACTTGGTTCAGTTGGATGATTCTTGGACCAAATCTCTCTTCGTTGGTCTCAAACTTCTCCACATGGTTTATTGTGTCATATTACATCAATCTATGTAAGACATTTGGCTTTGGTCAAATTTGAAGCTAGTCGAAACAAAGAAAGACCAAAATGGACGAACTTGGTTAAGTTAGATGATTCTTGGACCAAATCCTCTTCGTTGGTCTCAAACTTCTCCACATGGTTTATTGTGCCATATTATATAATCTTTGCAAGACCTTTGGCTTGGTCAACTTTGAAGGTTGTCGAACCAGAGAAAGACCAAAATGGACAAACTTGGTTAAGTTGGATGATTCTTGGACCAAATCTCTCTTCGTTGGTCTCAAACTTCTCCACATGGTTTATTATGCCATATTACATCAATCTTTGCAAGACATTTGGCTTCGGTCAACTTTGAAGCTAGTCGAAACAAAGAAAGACTAAAATGGACGAACTTGGTTAAGTTGGATGATTCTTGGACCAAATCGCTCTTTGTTGGTCTCAAACTTCTCCACATGGTTTATTGTGCATATTATATCAATCTATGCTTGACATTTGGCTTCGGTGAACTTTGTGCTAGTCGAAACATAGCAATACCAAAATGGACGAACTTGGTTAAGTTCATTCATTCTTGGACCAAATCTCTCTTCGTTAGTCTCAAACTTCTCCACATGGTTATTGTGTCATATTACATCAATCTATGTAAGACATTTGGCTTCGTTCAACTTTAAAGCTAGTTGAAACAAAGAAAGACCAAAATGGACGAACTCGGTTAAGTTGGATGATTCTTGGACCAAATTCTCTTTGTTCGCCTCAAACTTCTGCACATGGTTTATTGTGTCATATTACATCAATCTTTGCAAGACATTTGGCTTCGGTCAACTTTGAAGCTAGTCGAAAGGAAGAAAGACCAAAATGAACGAACTTGGTTAAGTTGGATGATTCTTGGACCAAATCTTTCTTCGTTGTTCTCAAACTTCTGAACATGGGTTATTGTGTCATATTACATCAATCTATGCTTGACATTTGGCTTCGGTCAACTTTGAAGCTTGTCAAAACAGAGAAAGACCTAAATGGACAAACTTGGTTAAGTTGGATGATTCTTGGACCAAATCTCTCTTCGTTGGTCTCAAACTTCTCCACATGGTTTATTGTGCCATATTATATCAATCTTTGCAAGACATTTGGCTTCGGTCAACTTTAAAGGTCATTGAAACAAAGAAAGACCAAACTGGACGAACTTGGTTAAGTTGGATGATTCTTTGACCAAATCGCTCTTTGTTGGTCTCAAACTTCTCCACATGATTTATTGTTTCATATTAAATCAATCTATTCTTGACATTTGGCTTCGGAAAACTTTGAAGCTAGTCAAAACAAAGCAATAACAAAATGGACGACCTTAGTTAAGTTGGATGATTCTTAGACCAAATCTCTCTTCGTTAGTCTCAAACTTCTCCACATGGGTTATTGTGTCATATTACATCAATCTATGCAAGACATTTGGCTTCGGTCAAATTTGAAGCTAGTCGAAACAAAGAAAGACTAAAATGGAAGACCTTGGTTAAGTTGGATGACTCTTGGATCAAATCTCTCTTCGTTGGTGTCAAACTTCTTCACATGGTTTATTGTGCCATATTACATGAATCTTTGCAAGACATTTGGCTTCGGTCAAGTTTGAAGCTAGTCAAAAGGAAGAAAGACCAAAATGGACGAACTTGGTTAAGTTGGATGATTCTTGGACCAAATCTCTCTTCGTTGGTCTCAAACTTCTCCACATGGTTTATTATGCCATATTACATCAATCTTTGCAAGACATTTGGCTTCGGTCAAGTTTGAAGCTAGTCAAAAAGAAGAAAGACCAAAATGGATGAACTTGGTTAAGTTGGATGATTTTTGTACCAAATCTCTCTTCGTTGGTCTCAAACTTCTACACATGGTTTATTGTGCCATATTACATCAATCTTTTCAAGACATTTGGCTTCGGTCAAGTTTGAAGCTAGTCAAAAGGAAGAAAGACCAAACTGGACGAACTTGGTTAGGTTAGATGATTCTTGACCAAATCTCTCTTTGTTGATCTCAAACTTCTCCACATGGTTTATTGTGCCATATTATATCAATCTATGCTTGACATTTGGCTTTGGTGAACTTTGAGGCTAGTCCAAACAAAGCAATACCAAAATGGACGAACTTGGTGAAGTTGAATGACTCTTGATCCAAATCTCTCTTCGTAGTCTCAAACTTCTCCACATGGGTTATTGTGTCATATTACATCAATCTATGCAAGACATTTAGCTTCGGTGAACTTTGACGCTAGTCGAAACAAAAAAAGACCAAAATGGACGAACTTGGTTAAGTTGGATGATTCTTGGACCAAATCTCTCTTCGTTGGTCTCAAACTTCTCCACATGGTTTCTTCGTTAGCCCCAAACTTCTCCACATGGGTTATTGTGTCATATTATATCAATCTATGCAAGACATTTGGCTTCAGTCAACTTTGAAGCTAGTCGAAACAAAGCAATATCAAAATGGACGAACTTGGTTAAGTTGGATGATTCTTGGACCAAATCTTCTTCGTTGATCTCAAACTTCTCCACATGGTTTATTGTGTCTTATTACATATAATCTTTGCAAGACATTTGGCTTCGGTCAACTTTGAAGCTTGTCGAAAGGAATAAAGACCAAAATGGACAAACTTGGTTAAGTTGGATGATTCATGGACCAAATCTCTCTTTGTTGGTCTCAAACTTCTCCACATGGTTTATTGTGTCATATCACAACAATCTTTGCAAGACATTTGGCTTCAGTTAACTTTGAAGCTAGTCGATAGGAAGAACGACCAAAATGGACGAACTTAGTTAAGTTGGATGATTCTTGGACTAAATCTCTCTTCGTTGGTCTCAAAATTCTCAACAAGGTTTATTGTGTCATATTACATCAATCTATGCTTGACATTTGGCTTCGATCAACTTTGAAGCTAGTCGAAACAAAGCAATATCAAAATGGACGAACTTGGTTAAGTTGGATGATTCTTGAACCAAATCTCTCTTTGTTGGTCTCAAACTTCTCCACATGGTTTATTGTGTCATATCACAACAATCTTTGCAAGACATTTGGCTTCGGTACACTTTGAAGCTAGTCGAAAGGAAGAATGGCCAAAGTGGACGAGCTTGGTTAAGTTGGATGATTCTTGGACCAAATTTCTCTTTGTTGGTCTCAAACTTCTCCACATGGTTTATTGTGTCATGTCACATCAATCTTTGCAAGGCATTTGGCTTCAATCCAGTTTGAAGCTACTCGAAAGGAAGAAAGACCCAAATGGACTAACTTGGTTAAGTTGGATGATTCTTGGACCAAATCTCACATCGTTGGTCTCAAACTTCTTCACAGTATTTATTGTGTCATATTACATCAATCTTTGCAAGACATTTGGCATCGGTCCAATTTGAAGCTAGTCGAAACAAAGAAAGACCAAAATGGACGAACTTGGTTAAGTTGGATCATTCTTGGACCAAATCTCTCTTCGTTGGTCTCAAAGTTCTCCACATGGTTTATTGTTTCATATTACATCAATCTATGCTTGACATTTGGCTTCGATCAACTTTGAAGCTTGTCGAAGCAAAGCAATATCAAAATGGACGACTTGGTTAAGCTGGATGATTCTTGTACCAAATCTCTCTTCGTTGGTCTCAAACTTCTCCACATGGTTTATTGTGTCATATCACAAGAATGTTTGAAAGACATTTAGCTTCGGTCCACTTTGAAGCTACTCGAAAGGAAGAAAGACCAAAATGGACTAATTTGGTTAAGTTGGATGATTTTTGGACCAAATCTCACATCGTTGGTCTCAAACTTCTTCACATGGTTTATTGTGCCATATTAGATCAATCATTGCAAGACATTTGGCTTCGTCAACTTGAAGCTAGTCGAAAGGAAGAAAGACCAAAATGGACAAACTTGGTTAAGTTGGATGATTCATGGACCAAATCTCTCTTTGTTGGTCTCAAAGTTCTCCACATGGTTTATTGTGTCATATCACAACAATCTTTGCAAGACATTTGGCTTCGGTCCACTTTGAAGCTAGTCGAAAGGAAGAAAGACCAAAATGGATGAACTTGGTTAAGTTGGATGATTCTTGGACTAAATCTCACTTCGTTGGTCTCAAACTTCTCCACATGGTTTATTGTGTCATATTACATCAATCTTTGCAAGACATTTGGCTTCAGTTAACTTTGAAGCTAGTCGATAGGAAGAACGACCAAAATGGACGAACTTAGTTAAGTTGGATGATTCTTGGACTAAATCTCTCTTCGTTGGTCTCAAAATTCTCCACAAGGTTTATTGTGTCATATTACATCAATCTATGCTTGACATTTGGCTTCGATCAACTTTGAAGCTAGTCGAAACAAAGCAATACCAAAATGGACGAACTTGGTTAGTTGGATGATTCTTGAACCAAATCTCTCTTTGTTGGTCTCAAACTTCTCCACATGGTTTATTGTGTCATATTACAACAATCTTTGCAAGACATTTGGCTTCTGTACACTTTGAAGCTAGTCGAAAGGAAGAAAGACCAAAGGGGACGAGCTTGGTTAAGTTGGATGATTCATGGACCAAATCTCTCTTTGTTGGTCTCAAACTTCTCCACATGGTTTATTGTGTCATGTCACAACAATCTTTGCAAGACATTTGGCTTCAATCCATTTGAAGCTAGTCGAAAGGAAGAAAGACCAAAATGGACTAACTTGGTTAAGTTGGATGATTTTGGACCAAATCTCACATCGTTGGTCTCAAACTTCTCACATGGTTTATTGTGCCATATTAGATCAATCATTGCAAGACATTTGGCTTCGGTCAACTTTGAAGCTAGTCGAAAGAAGAAAGACCAAAATGGACAAACTTGGTTAAGTTGGATGATTCTTGGACCAAATCTCTCTTTGTTGGTCTCAAAGTTCTCCACATGGTTTATTGTGTCATATCACAACAATCTTTGCAAGACATTTGGCTTCGGTCCACTTTGAAGCTAGTCGAAAGGAAGAAAGACCAAAATGGACGAACTTGGTTAAGTTGGATGATTCTTGACCAAATCTCTCTTCGTTGGTCTCAAACTTCTCCACATTTTCATTGTGTCATATTACATCAATCTTTGCAAGACATTTGGCTTCAGTTAACTTTGAAGCTAGTCGAAAGGAAGAAAGACCAAAATGGACAAACTTGGTTAAGTTGGATGATTCTTGGACCAAATCTCTCTTCGTTGGTCTCAAAATTCTCCACAAGGTTTATTGTGTCATATTACATCAATCTATGCATTACATTTGGCTTCGGTCAACTTTGAAGCTAGTCGAAACAAAGCAAGATCAAAATGGACGAACTTGGTTAAGTTGGATGATTTTGAACCAAATCTCTCTTCGTTGGTCTCAAACTTCTCCACATGATTTTATTGTTTCATATTACATCAATCTATGCTTGACATTCGCTTGGTCAACTTTGGACTAGCGAAACAAAGAAAGACCAAAATGGACGAACGTGGTTAACTTGGATAATTCGTGGACCAAATCTCTCTTCCTTGGTCTCAAACTTCTCCACATGGTTTATTGTGTCCATTACATTCAACCTATGCCTGATATTTGCCTTCGGCCCAAGTTTGGAGCTAGTCGAAACGAAGAAAGACCAAAATGGACGAACTTGGTCAGTTGGATGATTCTTGGACCAAATCTCTCTTCCTTGGTCTCAAACTTCTCCACATGGTTTTATTTTGTCATATTACATCAATCTATGCTTGACATTTGGCTTCGGTCACGTTGCAGTAGTCGAAACGAAGAAAGACCAAAATGGACAAACTTGGTTAACTTGGATGATTCTTGGACCAAAATCTCTTCCTTTATCTCAAACTTCTCCACATGGTTTATTGTGTCATATTACATCAATCTTTGCATGACATTTGGCTTCGGTCAAATTGGAGCTAGTCGAAACGAAGAAAGACCAAAATGGACGAACGTGGTTCAACTTGGATGATTCTTGGACCAAATCTCTCTTCCTTGGTCTCAAACTTCTCCACATGGTTTATTGTGTCATATTACATCAATCTTTGCATGTCATTTGGCTTCGGGGATCATTGAAGCTAGTCGAAACGAAGAAAGACCAAAATGGACGAACGTTG